>JAATLQ010031242.1:0-10635 GCA_013421005.1 Heliconius erato x Heliconius himera | reverse complement strand
ATCACTTATTGAAATGACATAAAAATTCAATAGATTTTATATAAAGCTGTATAATTTGAGAGGATTAGTAAATACTTCGACGATATTGCTTTCATGTGGAATACAATCTAATCTAAAACCGGCTTTCATCTATATTGATAACATTTCCATCATATTATATAATTTTCAGTACAGCGGAGCGCGATCGTAATATTGTATGAGATTCGTATTTTGATGTTACATTAAATATAAGCATTATAGGCATTAAAAGAAACATTAAATATTATTATTATATTATGTTTAATATAAAAAAATGTACCGATATTCTACTTAAGCCTATTTCAAATTAATTAAAATCTTATTATACCGAAATAAGTAATTTTCAAAGTTAACGGCAAAATTTTATAACACTTGCTAACTTCCACGTATGAAGTTTCCACAATTTTCTCACCTATCCTGAAATTGGCGGTAAAGTTTTCCTGCAAATAATTTTCTCTACCAAACTTCACGAAATTTAGTGACAATATTTCAAGATTATAAAATTTTCAAATTATGTACATTTTAAACGTATTCATACATCAGACGCTCGACACCTTCATACCTTCCATATAACAAAATATGTAATTTTACGAAAACAATATTTTTGTTAAGCTATCCTAAAAATTATATCGAAAAATATTTATCTATTATATGTAAAGATATGATTTGAATTGGGCAGTCGCTACTAGGTTTTGTAGCTCTTGCTTGGATTAGCAGACAATGGAATATTTTTAAATATTTTTTTTATTCTTTGAAAGGCCGTTTTTTTGCCGTTTTCGTCACCAAGCAATGTGCTGATATATGTATATATTCTTCTGCTTGCTTCCGCTACTTTAAGTTAATTTAGATTTGCATATAAAGTGAACTTCTTATAATACCTAAGTATATATGTTACACCTTAAATTATAATAAAAATAATTATGTATTATTACAATAGGCCAGTTCATATAATTGAGACTAGTCGTGAAGCAGGGGCACAAAATCTCACTGTAAAATTGACTAGTGTGTTCGATTCCCAGTCGAGGAAATGAAATATTTATTTAAATTTATATTTCCATTTTCTTCGCTCTGGTATCGAGGCAAAGCGCGACGTTGCGCTACTGAACAGGCCTCCAGAGTTCGGCGGAAAGTGGGGAACGGAGTGTCTTAACACTTGGTTCCCTCCGTCTACCCTGCTGTGTGCAGCATACACTGTGAAGCTGATTTATTTGATTTTTATTATTACAATATTATAAAATATAGCAGATCGTAACAAAACTCAAACCTACAGTGAAAAAATATTTGCACAACAAATATCAGTATTAAAATAAATATGTTACACAAAATATTTGTAAGACAACTTTAGTAGTAACTTTTAGGAATTTCGAAGCGTCCAAGCGTCACGCCTGCTTTCCAAAGGGGATAATATCGTCCGTTCCTCCCCACTGATTCCCTCGACGGATAATGCTCCGTTTATGTACTTGGATATTCATCTCCAAGCTCACATTTTCTATTAAAAACACATTCGTAGTATAATAATATTGATATTTTGTAGCGGTGGGTATACTCGTACATTAACGTTTCAATGAACTAGCTTATGTTTATCAATTGATTAATTTTATTGAGGCCCATCAGGGAATTTTGTTTAAAAAAATTTTGAGGCCAGTCGTGGCGCAGCGGCACAAAGTGTGACTATAAAACCGACTAGTTGTGGGTTCGATCCCCACTCGAGGAGATGAAATATTTACCTAAATTTATATTTCTATTTCTTCTCACTGGTGTCGACGCAAAGCGTGGCGTTGAGGTGTGCCACTCACCCACGCAATTCCTCCAGAATTCGGCAGAAAGTGGGGAACGGAGTGTCTTAACACTCCTCTCCTCTGCCTACCCTAAGTGGTGCTTAGCTAAGTTATTTATAAAAAATAACCTGGCAATATCATCTAAAGCACAAGACTGAATTTACTGAAATTATTTTCAAATAGTCCCTATTATTATTGTAACACAAAGTACATGTTTCTTTATGAACAGAAAGAATAATGTTATTAATAAGAATAAAATTTTATAAAAATAACTCAACATCTGGAATCGAAACAGTTCTTTATTGAAACTTGTAAATCTCTGTCCAGTTAAAGTAACTGTACAGATTTATGATAAAGCCGATAAAGTAGAAGCACACTATAATAACTTCAAAGCCCATTTGTTAAGATAAGCATATTGAATTGATTTAGTACTCCCATTTATTTATTCTGGAGGCCGTCGCGACGTGGCGCTTAATGTGCGATTTGTAACACAACGATCGTGGATTCGATTCCCACTCGTGGGAACGAAATATTTATCTTTTTATTTTCTCGCTCTCGTTACGAGGCAAAGCGTAGCGTTGAGTTCCGCCACTCAACACGACATGCTCAAAAAATCGGCAGAAATGGGGAACCGAAGTACATATCTTAATTGGGAACGGAGTGTCTAAGCATTAAAGCCCCTGCCTACCCTGCCACATGCGGGATTCAGCGTGAAACTAGAAAAAATCTTACGTTTCAAAACCTACTAAGATTCAGATAAATTTATAATACTTTATATTAAGCTCATGAAACAATATCATAAAGTTAGTCGTGTTCTATTACTTATAATAATCAAAATACACAAAGAGGATTATTTATTATTTTAAAGTATATAAGTTGTGATTTTAAATATGAATCGATTTTGACGTAAAAATTGAACAGCACTCTTCGCTTACCGCACATTAAACCTTTTTAATACACTTCATCACTACCGTAATATATTAATTTAGTGGGTTTCAGAAATATGCAACAGCAATATTTATTATTCAATCGCTCTCTAAAAATTCACCAAATATGTCAGCCATACTTTTTTATTGAGTTTCATTTAAAGCTCGGTGAAACACGTTTTAAATCTCTTTATTTTTTTCTGTTCTATTAATTTCTAAAACATACCAAACATAAAAAATATGATAGATTCAATTTATGAATATAAATAATATACAGATAGACGCAGCAGAAAATTGTGATCTCCATTTAGAGAAATAGTTATATTTATATATTTTAGCTTCACAACACTGTATCCCACATATAGTAGGATAGGCAGAGGAGTAAGACACTCCGTCCCCATTAAGTCACTTCCGTTCCCCATTTTCCGCTGAATCCTGGAAACATATCGTGTTGAGTGAGGTATTGTCATGTTGAGCGGAATGCAACGCCGGGGCTTGCCTCAATACCAGAGCAAAGAAATGACAATATTAAATATTTCATTTCCTCAAATGGGAATCGAAACCATAACCTATACTACCTGTACTATAGGGCACAAGTGTGTAGTTAGTTATATTTAATTTTTTTAAATAACGGAAATGGAAGAAAGGAGTATTTTAGGACTCGATTCTCTTAAGTGCTTTAAGTTTCAATAATAATGAATTTCAATAATGAAAATAGTATTGAAAGTCAAACTTCAAGTCCGAAAGTACGGGAAAAAGAATTTACGGGTGGCAATTAGTAAATAACTAGTAATAAAGTAATAATAATATTCATATAAGTAAGCAATTTTTCATCAATATTTTCTTATGATGTTATCACGTAAGCTTACCGTTCGCAAACAACCTCTACGTTTTTTTTTAATTAAAACCAAAACACTCGACTGCAGAGAACTATAAGGAAACCAATCGGAATCATTTAATACTTTAGCTAATTTTGTATAACTGAAGACTATTAAAATATATTTTTTTTAGTCATAAAACTTACAATTTGCTATTACTTACATACATACACAGGATATAAAATATACAGATCGATATGCCTTACAATGTCAATCCATGAAGAAGCCCACACTAAGCTTCAGGCATATTTATTTCACCAAAAATTGTTTTGTATACTTTCATAATAACTTCGACTACTGTCAAAATGAAAGTAAATATCAAGCAAATAAAAATAAAATATGTCCTTCAATTTCTTTCGTGTGAGGGTAATAATAATAAAGAAGTCATAGCAACCAAATAACTTATACATGTATGTATGTATAATCATATATCAACTTTATTGAGCTTTTAAGGCGAACTCGCTACCCTCGTGTCTTTATTGTCAAAAAATTACGTAATAAAACTATAGTAACCTAACGTAACTTATATATAAAAAAATAAGAATAATTTCTGAAACAAAATATTTTATTTCTGTTCTACTCCCTCGTCAACTTTACCTTCTAGAAAGAATTTCTTTAGGATATTCATTTCGTACATCAAGTTACATGTTTCTACATATTTTTTTGTTCTAAGAACAATGATTTTTGACTTTCAAATTATCAATCTGTCAAGCTTCAATGATTAATACATTACTAGGCATTGGATTATATGCATTTACATGTTTGCATATGCAAATGCATATAATTCTATTTTTAGTAGCGTTATTGCCTATTTTGATATACAATAACGATAATAATATTCAAATGATGTCCTGACACATCCCTGTCATGTCATGTCCTGTCCTGACTAATATCTGTCCGATATTTGTTTGTGGGCATACGGGTATGCAAGAAAAAAGAGGTGTCCTTCCTCCCGTCCTCCTTCTTTCCTTAACTCCCTCCTTTCTTTTACCTATCCTACTCTCCTATTTAATCTGCCCTATTCCTCTCTTTTCGGTTTTTTTTCCATAAGTGGTTTATGGAGGTCAGATGGCAATCGCTCCATTGAAAAACTGGTATCAGCTACTGAAATGAAACGAAATACCATGAGACTGGGCTAGGGTGTCGCCGCAAAACGACGCGTCGCCGTACTTCTGCGACAAGTGGGTAAGAGCTACCATGTCAAGTACGGGCACGGCTAAAGACGGCAGTACCCAGACGGAAACTCCTCTTTGCAACGTGGAATATTGGCTCTCTGAGTGGACGATGCAGAGAATTCCCAGATGTACTCATGAGACGTCGACTCCAATGCGCTCTCTTCCAGAAAACTTGCTCGCCTTTCAGCGCAATAAGTCCTGTAACAAGTCCCGCAATAAGTCCTGTAACATCGGGCAGGATTACCGGCTTATATATACTGGGTCACCTACAGATAGAAACTGTGTGGCGGTAGTATTTTCTGAAGAGCTACAGAATGGGCTCTGATTGAGGGAGTTACTACAAACTTAATCAGTGCTTATGCTCCCGAGACGGTATGTATCGCGACAGAAAAGGAGACATTCTGGGAGCAGTATGAAGGGGTGGGTACTACTTGCTGTCGTTGCCGTCTACCGAAGTGGTATTAGTTGGGGAGGATTTGAACGGTCACGTCGGTAGTAAGGCTGCTGAACCGTATGAACGTGTTGACGGTGTTTTGGACACGGTCTTCGTAATACAGAGGTAGAAAATATTCTGAAAACCTGTATTGCGTCTGACCTGGCCGCCTTGAATACGTTCTTCCAAAAGAATTCTCAGCACCTTATCACGTATCCCATAAAGCGGATCCCATTCAACTCAAATTAACTATTTATTGATTCTGTTGTGTCATGTGAGCAGGGTAACTAGCTGTAAAGTCTTTCCAGGGGAAAGCATGATCATCAGCTTCAGCATCAGATCAGCCTGAGCCCAACATCGTCTTCTTGTCATGGACTTTATCATCACTCCGAAGAAGAAATAGCTGAGAAACGTAGGCCTGGGATCAAGTGGTGGTTGCTGAATAGACCGATGCAGATCGTCTTCTTGGCAGAGGTAAAAATCATAATCTTTCGATTAACACCAAGACTGCTCAGGATGCTTGGGATCGAGCTCAGTTGGGAATCATTGCGGCAGGCAGGCGAGTGCTGACACTTATTGACCTTTTTAACCATATCTTGAACACTGGAAAGATGACACAACAGTGTTGGCTTAGCTTTACAATAGAAGTATCTATTTACAAGGGGAATTAAGCTTATCCTCATCATTATTACGTCAGGCTCCACCGAAAGTGTACTATCTCTTAATCTCAATATGGATTTCAGCCAGCATCGGGCACTATGAACGCCACTTCAGTCCTTAGAACTTTGCTGGAGGGAAAAAAGGAGAGCTCTATAGGAAAAGGAAGGAA
The DNA here is from genome assembly GCA_013421005.1 of Heliconius erato x Heliconius himera. Classification (NCBI taxonomy): domain Eukaryota; kingdom Metazoa; phylum Arthropoda; class Insecta; order Lepidoptera; family Nymphalidae; genus Heliconius; species Heliconius erato x Heliconius himera. The sequence continues at coordinate 4,598 of JAATLQ010031242.1, read as the reverse complement.
ATAATATGTAGTTGCTAAATAAGTATAATTCTCAAAATTTATCATTTATTTTATGTTATTCTATGTCATTCTAATGAAAATAAACGTAACTTTTAATAATAAATGTTCTTTTGATTGTGTATATTTGCATGCATATTTTGGCGTTTTGACAGTCTATATAATCCGATATCTACATATTACATAGATGTGTACAAGTAAGAAGTAATTTATTCACCGTTCGATAACTCGGCCGGAAGGCGGCGTGGGGATGCCAAATTTACTACAAGGACCGCTTTTAAATTCTCACCAACAGCTCGAGAACAAAGGACTGTCAGACTTTATCAGACGGTAAAGAGAGTAAAATGTGTCCATTGCACAAGCGCATAGACACGCTTTATAGCTTTCAACGATACCGCAACCATCTGCTTTCTTCGATACTATTCTATTGACAGCAAATAACAATATATTACGTTTAGTGCTACATACTTTTAAATAAAGTTTTTTAAATATTTTCCATTACATAAAATATTCAGTATTTGAATGTGATAAATAAAATTATAAACTAATAAGACCTTAAAACACAATACCTGAAATATAACTTTGCAAATCAGTGCAGGCACACCGACGCGGCGTCGTTACAACAATACTAAAAAGTTTTACAAAACCAGCAACACAGAGTACCGATTGTTGCTGGAAACAACTTTTAGGTTATCTAACTTTTCTTATCTTTAAAGACTTCGAGTAAACTGCTGTTGTCTTTGTGACATTTTAAAGAATCAATGTAGTGTTCGCTCAGTTATCTAAAACAATCCAATTAAAAAGTTATAATTATAAAATATTTATTTTAATTATAGTTATTGTAATTTAATTTGTAATTTTTTTCTCTTATATTGTTTCTCAACTCAACACTCGTATCATGTACATACGAGTAGGTAAGTAAGTTCATAAATACTACCGAGAGAAATAGATAATTATATACTTTTTTAGATGTAGGGAGTAAGCTTTAAAAATATCGCTCTACAGTAAGTTAAAAAATGTATTAATGATTTTAGTGTTATCTGTCAGCGTTTATTTATAGATTTTTTTCTTATTTGGTATGGTTTATTTATTTGGCACGAAGTGAGTGAGAACTTACGATACAAACAAAGAAAATTTTCCGAAAAGTGAAAGTACACTTATATATTTGATAAGAAAAAATAATTACAAACTTATAGTTATAGTTTATTTCATACAAAAAGAGCCCTATAATTAAAATCTGTAGGATATTTCCCGTAGACCTACAATTATAAAATTTTTAGCAAAATTTTATAATATATTATATATATATTAACTAGAGAACTTGCAGTGCAGTATTATATTACAGATAAAAATCGGTACAAGCTTATAATTTAGAAGTTGTTCTTTCCGTCGACCTACAATCTTGAAATTAATAAGGAACCCAGGGCGAGGCCAAATCGCCCGCCCTTGACCGCTCTTTTTTTTTAAATCATGTTGAAATTTTTAAGCTATTTATGATATACCTAAAAACATACATATATATATATATATATATATATATATATATATATATATATATATATATATATATATATATATATATATATATATATATTAAGTTGCTTCTAAACTCCGAGCTTAATACTTCGCGTTTCAACATTGTTACATACTTTGTGAATACCTATGGTTTTTTGTTACAAACATGCTTTTGAAGCCTCGCTGTAATTATATCTGTAACGGTTAAAACAACAGATTTTCATACATGTCACCTCGCTTTCCCTTATGAGAAAGATGGAAATGAAAAATAATAAAACGATTTTGTACAATATTTTGTTGTTATATTTATAACAATAATAGTAAACAATAACAAAATATATCAACGGTAGGAGTATATTTATAGAATTTTTTCAATCGAAATGTATTTATTACATACAATGTTATAATAATATATCATGTGTACATATAACTGATTTAAAACAATATTCGTTTCATTATTAAAATTGACCTAAACTAATATTTTCTTTAATATAAAACAATGAACGTATTTCTGGAAACGATATTTTTTCAGTCGAGGTAATTTTCTGTACGACCCTTACAATCTATATCTATAGGTTCAGTGAATAATTTATTTTAATTAACCACCAACGTCAGTGTCATTTTTTCCCGAACTTATTTTTTTTCTCGATGTTGGTTGGGGCTCTAAAATCGAGTGATTTTCTTAAAAAGTTTCAAATCGAATTAAATTCGCCCCTTTAACTACACTCAATTCTCTTTCACGACTTCATTAAGCGCGGCCGTTCCGGTGAACCTCAGTAATGACCTTAAAGGGCGCTAAATCAAGATCGAGACAAAAGATAGAGGCAACTGAAATTTTATACTTTTATCAAATATCGTTCTTGATCATGCTTTAATCTGTCCTTCCTTTGTCATTTATCATACTTGATCAATCATTTTGCACTTCTAAAATATTGGCAACTGAATCATGTTTAATTATTAATAGCTATATGTTTTTTCTAAAATTTTATACTAAAATATGACGAAAATTTCTGAATTTCACGCCACGACAGCCTCAACATTATATTTTGTGGCCGACGTAGCGCAGGGGCAACAGGCCCCTGTTGCCGCTGCGCCACACAAGGGCACACAAGGTGACTGTAACCCGACTGTTCATTCTTTTTATTTCTTCCACCTGGCACCAAGGCAAAAATCCGGCGTTGATTTCCGCCTCTCAACACGCAATGCCTCAAAAAATTCGGCGAAAAGTGAGAAACGGAGTGTCTTAACACTCGGCACCCTACTGTGTGCCTATTTATTTATTTATTTTCATTAGTAATGACAACAGATTTATAAAATAAAAAGGTTGCTCGTAACGCTTTAAAAATTACCGTGAGGTGTTTTAAAAAGCTCTCAAGATATTTTAAAATATTACATTTCAAGCACAAAGTGTCCTTAGCTCTTTACCTATCTCATCATTTTATTTTTCATTTCTTTTAACTAGCTAGCTGGATGGATCCATGTTTTGCACTACTTGTTGTTGACATTAACATTTTCAAACTGTGTAGTTGTACTGTGTAGTCTTGCACTTTATTTTGTTTTTTTTTTGGGTATCTCTGTGTTTCTGACATATAAAACTTATTTAATGTAACACACTTACAATGATAGTATATAGTAACAATAATAGTATAAGCTACGTTTATTATTTAGGTAAATTACAGATTGGGATAATCCCCTATTTTTTGTGACCAATCAATCATCATTGTTGATAATGCGGACCAGAAAAGAAATTTAACTTTAACATTCCGGGGCCCATTGTGCCGTAGTGAGAATGTAAACCCGACGGTTTTGGGTACACTACCCCACTAGGATTATTATTGTAATAATCTGGCTCTGGTAAGAAAGTGGTTAGCTTAATAAAATTTAAAAAATCAATAGCTCGAATTCAAACGGAAAATGAAGAACGGAGTGTCCCGACCCTGGGTTGGGTTGGTTCTCTCTGCTGATATAGAAAATGAAGCGTGACTTAAAAGCAAAATTGAACAAAGTCTAGTACTATCTAATAGTGTTAGAAACAATACCGATGAAAAGTAAACAATATTTCTTTATAATTTTTTAATATTATATAAAAATATAATTTAAATGGTTCATTTCATTTGTGCCAAACAAAAAAAATATTAAACTTAAAAATAATTACACGATTTTACCATAATAGTATCATTTAAGTGCTCGACCATTTCACAATAGGTACTCCAGTATATATTTGAGTGGAGAAGGTACTTAAGAACTTAATGGTCGTGCAGTTGTTAAAAAAGTTAAGTTGCTCAATTTGAAGTAAGTATAACAAAACAAAATAGGAGGATTAATAGGATACAACATAAAAGGCCTACCTAGGTTATAATTAATACACAATACATTATAAAACCACAAACAACGTTAACAATAATTTAAAATTAAACATATTTAAATTAATTGAAATAAGTTATATAAAAAAATACACTTAAATTGGATTCCCAATATACAAACCTCAAATATATAATTCACACCTATACATAGCGTTGTTAAATATTTAGGAATTTCGCTAAAGGTTACACTAACTTTTTTTTTTTTAATTTAGTTACACAAATCAAATCCAAGAATACTGCTGTATTGCTCCAACTTTTGTAAGATTTCACGATTGTCATCGATTTAACTTCTAAAAAAAGTGCTAAGTAAACACTAAAAGAGTTTATTTTTTCAATTTTACACTGCATCCCGCATTGCGTGTTGAGTGTCCCGCATAAAGCATGGTAGGCAGAGGGAGCCTAGTGTTAAGACACTCCGCTGCCCACTTCCTGTCGAATTCTGGACATTGAGTGGCGGAACTCCGCGCTTCGACTCGATACCGAGCTGTTATATATTTATAAAGCACGTAGATTTGCTGACCGTCGCGTAACTCCCCTTACTCCCCTATGCCCCTATTAGATTTATATAGTCTTCATTGTCATGTTTAGCTTTAGTCTTTATTGAGCTACAGTATCGGTTATTATATTGTAATTAGTCACAGTACCGGTGATTTATATTGTAATTAATCAACTTATAATTTTTGTACTATTTCTTTTAACAGTGAAATAAATAAAGTTTTTTTT
>JAATLQ010031241.1:135017-185201 GCA_013421005.1 Heliconius erato x Heliconius himera | reverse complement strand
CCCCGGGCCACCGCATCCTGCGCATAGGACTTCACCTCCAGTATGGCATCCACAGTCGAACGGCCACTGCGGAAGCCATACTGCTGGTCCGAGAGGTCCGGACCTGTCCCCTCCAAATGGTGTTGTAGCCTCCTCGCTACAACACGCTCGAAGAGCTTGGCGATCTCGCTCAAGAGCACTATGGGCCTGTAAGCGGAGGCAGAATCCGCCGGGCGACCCTTCTTCTTAATGAGGACTAATCTTCTCTGTATCGTTCCAATTTTAGTATATGTACTGCCGAAGCGAGTACAAAATGATGAATCCTAATAAACTATGGAGTTTATGACAAGTAAAATTTATTGAGCCATATGAGAAAAATATATATCAAATAATGTTATTTAAGCGCAGTGTTTCTCGTTGATTGCACGTCTACATCGAAATATAAGGTAATTCCCTTTTTTTCTCTTCATTTTCGTATCTCGTTCGTATCAATAGGCAGAGGGAACCAGAGAGCCTAGTGTAAAGACACTCCGTTCCCATCAGATATTTCCGATCCTCACTTTCCGCCAATTCTGGAGGCATTGCGTGTTGAATTGCAAAAATCAACGCTTTGCGTCATTACAAGAATAAAGAAAATGAAACCGTGTTATCATTTATAACTTAACTTAACTTAGCTTCACGCTTTATCCCTTGCGGGGTAGTCAGAGAGAACGGAGCGCCAAACGCTACGGTCTCTACATACCTCTTTCGCCTCGTCCACTGTCATCAACCTCTTACATGCCCTTCGGGGGGTCCTCATGCTTTTTACGTGACCTTCCTCCAGTATCTTTGTTACTGTGTTTTCGAAGGTCAACCGAGGTCTCTCTCTACCTCTCTTACCGCTCACTTTTCCATCATAAATCTTTTTTGCCATTCTTTCATCACTCATTCGTTCGACGTGCCCAAATCAGCTGAGCACGTTCTTCTTGCCTGCCATTCTGTGTACCTCTTCATTGCGGATTCGATCAGCTAAGCTGACTCCGCATATCCTACGAAGAGATCGCATCTCCACAGCATTAATCTTTCTTTCATTCTTCTGCTGCCGTATAAGAGAGTCGGTACCAAAATTGCGTTGTGTACGGCCAAACGCGCAGCTGTGCTGACGTTTCGCCGTCTCATCAATGCAGCTAAGGCTCCGTTAACTCAGTAACCGGCAGCAATACGCCTTTCCACATCCATCTCATATCTTCCATCTCTACTGCACATACTTCCCAAGTATACCATTTCATTCACTTGTTCTAATATCTTACCATTTACACTGATCTTGCATTCCGTCCTTTCTTCGTCTCTTTCAAAAATCAGGACCTTTGTCTTATTCACATTGAGACTTAGATCATTATATTCACACCCTTCTTTCAGAGTGGTGACCAATGCCTGCAACTCGCATTCTGATGATGCAATAAGCACTGCATCATCTGCGTACAGCAGGCAATTTACATTCAAGTCACCTACTTTCACTCCCATATTACTTTGTTTCACTCCTTGGTACAATTTAGGTAAAATTGTCTTTTTCCAGGTGCCCTCTGCTCACCATGCTGTATGCGGCATATAACGTGAAGCTAATTTTGTAATGAGGATGAGAGATCGCCGCTTTCAAAAAATATTCTCTCTATTTGGTTAGATTTTTTGTAAATATCGACAAGCTTTTTAGTGCACGATATTTTTTACTTTATCTTGATACGCTTCAATAGATGTATCCTATGAGCTCTGGATAAGTTTGCCATGTTTTAACAAACTCTATTAAATATTGTATTACCAGTCTACACGCCCACAGGAGTGGTGACATCAACATCATTTTTGCTATTTACACTATTTTCGTCGTCCATCTTCCAGCAGAAGCGTTCTCCTCCTTTGAAGTCTTTTTTCAACTAAAAGATTAAAAAGCACCTGCACATGACATTATTATTGACAATAACCCTGTCTCCTGATATTGTCGTGGCAAAACCAAAATTTCTAGAAATCTACAATAATATTGAAAATCGGCCATACACGCAATTTTATTGACAATATACTTTATTGACAATATTAATGAACGTGTGTGGCCAGCCAATGGAAAGTTCAAGGCCGTTGTTTGACAGACCACAGATAACATATCAATTCACAATTGTGATCATTTGTTCAATTTGAATAACACATCCAACCGGACCGCAATACACTTTTCTAATGGGAAAATTTGAAATAGAAAATACAAAATGACTACAAAATTAGCGGTCGTGACTGGCGCCAACAAAGGCATTGGTTTCGGTATAGTTAAAGAGTTCTGTAAACGTTTCGAAGCAGTTGTGTATCTCACATCACGCGATGAAAAACGAGGATTAAATGCGGTTGCAGCACTTAAAGGAAAAGGTTTTAGCCCAAACTATCATCGACTAGATATTACTGACTCTTATAGTGTTATAATATTCCGTGATGATATGAAGCAAAAGTATTGATATATAGATATTTTGGTTAACAACGCTGCAATAGCTTTTAAGCATGATTCTCCAGAACCAGTAGCACTACAAGCTGAACAAACATTATTTGTGAACTATTTCTCAGTGCTATCATCATGTGAAATATTGTTTCCTTTGCTACGGAATGAAACACAGTTTTAAGTAACAATTATAGAAAACGATAATTTGGTAGCCAATGTCACACACGATGACAGGGACATTTAGTGCCTGACGTTTCTTATCTATATGTTATCTATATTTATCGAGTTTTTTAATGTCAATTGGAGGATTTCAACTGTCACAACAAATAGGTTACATTATAAGGTACGTAGTTTTTATATTTTTATTATTATAATTAGCTTTATCATGAATTTAAAGTGTAAAATTTAACATTTAAAGATTATTAAAATACTATATATTCTATTAAAAACATGATATCGTTTTAGGATGGACACTAGGCCGAGAACAAGCCCGCAACAGTTTGCTGTTCTCCTAGAGTTTATGGAAACGTACGTAAAATAATAATTATTTTGTGAAAATCTTTTATTCTTAAATTAATATTTAAAACCTAGTTGACCCGAGACTTGCAGGAGTATCCATTTAAAAAACACTCATGTGACTGCTTTCTTACTTTGTAAATAAATCTTTTTATTGGTTTAATATTTTAGAAATATAAAAATTAGAAATATTTCAGACATGGAGATTTAGCTCGGCCCCAAAAAGGAGTGCAAGGCAGAGTTAAGGCCGATTTACTCTGGGAAAAGCTTTCCAATCTGCTCAATTCTATTAGCGGAGGAGTACGTAGGGGAAAAGAAAAATGGAAAAAAGTAAGGCCTTATATTATTATTTTTAAAAAAAAGTAGTAAACATAACATATATAATATAACAGCAGTAGTGTCCATTCTCCTTCTGCAGGGCTCTAATCTCTTTTGTTGATGATGAATGACCTTCACCATTAATTCTAGGGTTATTGAATATGAAGTGTATTTGCTTAGTAAAAACTAGCCACTGTATTATAATGTATGCTTAAATAACCCAAAGTAACTAACATTCATGTTTTTAGAATTGGGCAGATTGGAAAACTAAAACCAAAAAAAAGGCGGCATTCCTAAGAAAAAATATAAATCGAACTGGTGGTGGTCAAAGCGGCAGCAGATTCTCACTGACTCCTGCAGAATGTAGGATATTGGGCATAATGGGAGTAACTGCTGTTGTGGGTCTCTCAGTTGTAGAGGAGAGAGGCTTTGATGTTAGTATAACTATAATTCCTGGCTTATAAGTATTTACTCAAATTGAAATTAAATAAATAATAATCTTAAACATTTTTTAGGCACCACCATTGTCCACACAGGACAATATAACGTCAGAGGCAACATTAGATCCAGAAGGTACATTTATGTTTATTTTATAACATGCTAAGTGCACTCTGCTGTTTTACCTGATTTTTTATAAAATAAAAAGTATCTTCATGCCAAATTACATTTAATACATATATAAATCCTCAGAACTTATATTACATTTTTGAATATAATTGTATTTTATAAACTGTAAAGATCAAATGTATTTATAAGTAGTTATTTTAGAATTGTCTCCAGTGGAAATGACGCCGCCGCCGCCGCCGCCGCCTGCGCTGGCAGACTCGACCGCATTAGCGTCTGCTGAGGCAACATCTGCTTCAAGAGGTTTTACATTAAAATAATAAAATCAAATCAAAAATCAGCTTCACGCTATCGTCGCGATCGTTTCGATAACGTTGAATGAAAGTGTTACGGTTTAGTAGTAGTGATTACGGTTTTTCTATTCCATCGTCGACTTTTCTACATGTCCATACATTTTGTCACTTGGCTAGGCCCACTGACATTTCAAAGTCAAATATTTTATTCAAAATAAGAAGTTACATGCTTCATTTTTTAAAATTTGTTTATTTTTGTTAATTCTTGACAAATCAAAATTTACTAATTTTTTTTCAGAAAAATACTTCACCCTTCAGCATGATGCACAAAGACAAATCTTGTTAGAAGAAATATTTCTTGTGGAAAATGAATGGGACAGTAACAATGTGGAATCAAAAGAAATCGATAAACTAATTGGTGAAATGATCGCTCTTCAAACTTTACCTTTTAACTTTGTGGAAGGCGTTGGCTTTCGTCGATTGATCACAGCATTAGCACCTGCATATAATTTTCGCGGGCAGAGATTTTTTACTGATTTTGTATGCGAAGAACTTTACGGACGAATTGCAGCAAAAGTGAAACAATTAATACAAAAATTTGATTACATGTCGTTCTCTTATGACATTCGATCCGACCCAAGCTCAAATTATACTTTACTTATCTTCACTTGTTATGGTTTAACAGAAAATTTCGAAAGATCGTCAGCAACATTGAAATGCGAAATAATTTCCGAAGACCGCCATATTGATGATACAATTGCTGAAAAAATTGACGCGATATTTTCTGAATGGAATATTAAAGTAGAACAAGTCCATAGTATAACTTGTAAGAAAGGCTCCAATATTAAAAATGAAAAAGGAGCAATTAATGATATAGATTGCATAGTTCATAAAATACAACTGTGTATTCGCAGTTGCTTACATTCGCAGGAAAATATAAAATGTGTTAAACAAAAATGTAAGGAAATATCAGCACACTTCAATGACTCCACTATCGCTCAAAAACAACTTGAAATAATTCAGGACAAAATGAATCAACCACACCACAAAGTGTACCAAGATGGTATAACGCGATGGAACAGTACATATTACATGTTTGAGCGGTTTTTAGAAGTAAAGGATGCTTTGAGTTTTTATTTTAATGAAAATGAGATTGAACCTATTTTAGACAACGACTGGAAGATTATTGAATCTTGTGTCATGTTGTTGAAGCCCTACGAGGAAGTCACGCGAGAACTAAGCAGTTCTCATGCCCTCATTTCATCGGTCATTCCATTGATTCAAGCACTTCGAAAAAATATTGAGGAGTATTTAACCGGACCCCACGACTGCGATCCCATTCGACTGGCCGCCAATACTCTGAAAACTGAACTGTGTTTAAAATTTTCCAATTTGCTTCAAGATAATAAGTTTTTGATCGCCACCTTTCTAGACCCCCGCTATAAGCACAAGTTATTTACTCCAGTAACCCATAAAAAGATTAAAGAGGATATTTTAAAGATGATCAATACTGAGAATAAAATATTAAGTTCTCCTAATTCTTGGGGAGCTAAAAGAAAGAAAATGAGGGATTCGTCAGAAAATAACATGGAACTAGCAGGAATGTCCGGTATGATCACAAAGCCTTCCTTATTGGACAATCTCGCCTTGATATTAGAGTCATCAAGTGAAGACGAGAGTCAACAAACGTCAAATAGCACTGAGGCTGCCTTCAAAAAGGAATTATTAACATACAGGAATGAGAAAAGGATAAATTTAAATGAAAATCCACTGACCTGGTGGCGCGTACATTGCCAAAAGTTCAAAATATTGTCCCCTCTAGCACGAAGATTTTTGTCGCCGTCGGCGGCTAGCTTCCAAAGTGAACAGTTGTTTAGTAACTCGGATTTAATAAATGATCCACAGCTAAATAGGTTGGATCCTGAGGAGGCAGCTGTATTACTTTTTATTAAGTACAATGCGCCAATTTTCGATTTTACCTATTGAAATATTTCTTCTTGTCTACACATTTTATCCCACATAGCAGGACAGAGAGCGAAGACATAAAGTGTTAACAGCATTTAACGCCGCATTTTGCCTCACTAAAGCGAGGAAGTGAGACCGACTATCGAATTTGCAGGCAGACGTTCTATGATGACGTCAATAAAACCTTCATAAATAGGTTAATTAGGTTATTTATTTGTTGTTTTATTTCTGCACCTTAACATGGGCGTAGGAAGGGGAGGAGGCGGGAGGTCCGTGCTCACTCCAGAATAGTCTGATGCCCACTCAGAAATTTTACTTACAACAAAATTTGCCCTTGCTTGCATAGTGGAAAGAGGGGAACGGAAGCGAGTACTCTCTACCCACCTGCTATGTCCAAACAGGAATACAACGTGAATCTAAAAAAGTTATATTAATTGAGACCTTTGTGACATCGTGGCACAGCGTCTGACTGTAATTAGCGACAGTAGAGGTTTTGATACTCACCCTGGAAAATTTATCAATTACTGGCCCTGGTAACAAGACAAAACTGATGGTGTTGTGACAAAAATGGTATTCAGCAGTGGGTAAGGAATGAAAAGAAATTATTAGCTTTGCATAGCGACTCTAGCCACCTAATCAAACACAGAAGATAGATAAGATCATCTTGTCTTATCTTTGCTATGCATGATGTAAAAACCTTTAACTTTTAATCACCATCTTGCGTTAATGTAATTTGTTGTCAATGTGTTCAATTATATTTTTTTCTTTTTATGTAATAACCTAGCAACATCCAATCAAACTAATGCCATTAAAAATTCAAATGTCAACGTAACTATGACATATTTTTAGGTATTAATAATAATACAGAGAAGCCAAAGAACTTTTGACATTACCGTGAACTTGCGATCCGAAAATATTTGTTCTGCTTAAAAATATGATGATATAAAGTATTTACACAATTAATAATATTGTATCATGAAGTAAATATATTAAATAACCCATGTACCATATATAGTGAGAAACAATAAACTAATATACTGTGATTTTAAACGACCTACTAGTGTTAACATCTTAAATTACAAAATGAGTATCAAAATTGCTGTTGTGACTGGAGCTAACAAAGGAATCGGGTTCGCGATAGTCCGCGGACTCTGTAAGCGTTTTGATGGAAAAGTATATTTAACATCAAGGGACGTAAAGAGAGGCGAAGATGCAGTGGCGGTTCTCAATCAAGAAGGCTTGCATCCAAACTTTCATCAACTAGACATTACCGATAAGCAAAGTATTACAGTGTTCCGCGATTATATCAAAGAAAAATACGGATTCATAGATATTCTAGTAAATAACGCAGCTATTGCTTTTAAAACTAAAGCACCAGAGCCTGTAGCAGTTCAAGCAGAGCAGACTCTGTTTGTTAATTACTTCTCAGTGCTATCGGCATGTGAAATTTTATTTCCAATATTGCGTGATGGGGCCCGTGTTGTTAATCTTTCTAGCTCTTGTGGCCATTTGAGTCTTATTCCAAGTGAAAAATTACGGAAATCTTTTCAAGATCCCAATTTAACTGTAGAAGAACTGTCTAATTTAATGAATCAGTATATTGAAGCAGCTAAGCAAGGGTGTCATGAAGCAGACTGGGGAAGTTCTTCTTATGTTGTCTCTAAAGTTGGTTTAACAGCTTTAACTAAAATTCAACAAAGATTGCTCAATGACCGAGGTAAATTTTGAACACTATATAAAAGAGATATTTAACACTTATGTAAATGTTATGCATGCATGCATGCATAAAATAGAACTTGTTAATTGAGACAAAAAAGAATTTAAGAAATACAGACAGAAATGAGAGAAAGAATTATTCTTGTTTCCTTGCTCTGTTAATAAGACAAAGCATTGTTTTAAGACCACCACTCAATATGCAATCTTTCAAAAGGTTTAGGTTGTGTATGAGGAAGTGCCTTAATAAGGTAAGGTAGGTAAGATTCCCACTTAAGAAATTAAATATATAATATTTTTATATTCCCATTCTGGTAACAAACCAAAGTGCCACACTAAGTTCTGATTAACCTGCAATGTCTATAGATTTTGGTGAACAGTGCTAGGTTCTTAGAATGCCTCTGCCTACCCTACTAAGAGCAGAACACAGTGTGAAGCTAGAAAAATACTTGTTTATACAATATATAAAATATTCCAGATATTAAAGTTAATGCAGTTCATCCTGGCTATGTGGACACTGATATGTCTTCACATAAGGGTCCGCTTAGTATAGATGAGGGTGCTCAAGCTCCTTTATTCCTGGCCCTCGATGCTGCAGACTCTGTTAGAGGACAATATGTATGGAATGACAAGAGAATTGTGAACTGGGATGGTGAACAACCAGAAAATAATGATTGCAAATAAAATATACCATTTAAATTTATATATTTTTTTTATTAAGCATCTTGTTAAGCATCTAATAAGTGAAAATATATTTTCTAATATATAAAGTGTAATTTAAATTGATTTCCCCAGATTTGTTTAAAGTAGAAATAAATAAATAAATTAGCTTCACGCGATATCCCGTTTGCAGCAGGGTAGGAACCTTCTGCAGGATGAAGTTTTATTTAATAACCGCTGCATTACCCCAAAGCAAAATGCCATATGATATAATATTATGGTAGTAGCTAAAGTAAACAAGGAGAGCCATTAACCCGAATAAAGTATAATACTTAATACATTTTTTTACCACAAAAGCTGTTGATCTAAGTCTATGTGCCAATGCATAGATATGATATCCCCACTGTAGTTTGGAGTCAATGATCAAGGAACGAGAAATACTGTAGAGTAGACAGGACTCACAGCTTCATCATTCAAGAGTACATAAGTTTTAACAATTTATATGCGTCATATACGTTTCGTCGTCTCTTCATTTTACAAATCAATGAAGTATAATCAGCAAACAATGGGTACTACCTCATGATTCTTCCTAACTAGATATGGTAAATCATTTATACTCTTTATTATTATAATATTATTATTTTTTTATTTATTCTTTAATATTATTATTTATTATTGCATTTAGTAAAAGATATTAATAAGAATTGTTGGCAAAGATGAACTTATACCTAACAGAGATTTCTTCCAGTCAACCTATGGATGTGAGAGAAAATTAATAATTGGGTCCCGACTTCAAGCCTGTCAGTAGGTAGCAATTAGCATATACTAATAATAATATTAAATTAACATTAAAAGTGCTAACATCCATATGCATATAAACCGATGTTTAATTAACTAAATACTTTAAAAATAAATAAGCGGCGACGCAACCAATTTATATATAACAGAGAGATACCGTAATTACATAGCAACAACATCCTAGCAACATACAATCTAACTAAATATTAGCGAACATCATATTTTTTTCAAGCGATTACATTCTGCGATAAAAATTCAACGACCTTGACTTATTTTCAGTTCTTAACTTCTTAGTTTATGGCGTTGACTCACATTGTTCCGCGATTATATCAAAGAAAAATTTGGATTCATAGATATTTTAGTAAATAACGTAGCTATCACATTTTAAACTAAAGCACCAGAAATTGCAGCAGTTTAAACAGAGCAGACTCTATTTGTTAATTATTTCTCAGTGCTATCGGCATGTGAAATTTTATTTAAATTAATATAATATTGCGTGACGGGGCCCGTGTTGTCAATGTTTCTAGTTCTTGTGGCCATTTGAGTTTTATTTCAAGTGAAAAATTACGAAAATATTATAGTAGAAGAACTCTCTAATTTAATCTAATTTAATGAATCAATATTTGGAAGCAGCTAAATAAAGGCGTCATGAAGCAGACTGGGGAAGTGTTTCTTATGTTGTTTCTAAAGATGGTTTAACAGCTTTAACCAAAATTCAACAAAAATTGCTCAATAACCGAGGTAATTTTCTTTATAGAAGAAACTTTTAACACTTATATTATTTAATACTAGAAAATTGAGACTATAAACATGGTTGTGGATTTGTTCCCATTTGAGGGAACAAATTATTTTTATGTCCCTCCTGTACTGTTACCAGAGGGTAACAAGACAAAGCATGGCTTTGAAACTACCACTCAACACAAACTTTAAAAAATTGGCCTATATACTCGCATGGCACACTGTATTCACACACTGTGTGTGGTGTACTTAGTATGGACGTGGGTGTTCAAGCTCCTTTATTCTTGGCCCTTGATGCTGCAGACTAGGGGACAATATGTACCAGAGTATTGTTAGCTGGTATGGTGAAAATCCAGAACATAATGAATGTATAAAAAAACATATAATATAAATGTTTCAGTTATTTGTTTTTTTAATTATTGCTTGTTATAAAGAAATGTATAAGCAATATATTTTATCTATACTAATATAATAAATCGGAAGAGTTTGTTTGTTAAAACACTAAGATTTCTGGATCTACTGTTCCGATTTACTTTCTTTTTGTATTGTATGAAAGCTGCATTCTTCAGAAATAACGAAATAACAATAATAAGGAACTCCATAGAACTGATTTAAGTAAGTGCATGCGCTGCACATATAGCTTATTATATGTCAGTACGTTGTATGACAAACATATCCTATTTTATTAGATCTTAAATAACCTCCGCGACGCTATATATCTATCTCTTATAAATAAGTGACAATAAGGCATTTTATGACAAAAAATATTTTTAAATTGTAAGGTGATATTTCATGCATTTTTATTTCACATTTATATTAACACTTACGAGCGAGTTATTTCATCATCAAGGAAATTGAATGTATATAATCTTCGGCTTTTATAGCATGTAATTTGTACGTATACTTTTCGAGAAAATGTAAAATTAAAATAATTCAGCGCTCTGTTACGGCCCCGCGGGGGGCGCCCTTGCCGCCGATGACGTACGATGTTACGATGGTACGCCGATGGTACAGCCACGTAGTGTTCATGATTGGCAAATGCAGCATAATAAGAGTATTATAGGTGGTATGCGGGCGAAGCCGTGAGTGGGCCGCTAGTGTATTATAGTTCTAAAGCTTAAGCTATTTTTAAGCCCACAATTTTTTTTAAGTATTGTAAAAAACTTTATTTTTTTAATTAAAATATAGTTATAATCTATGAGCATAAAAAGACAAACATTGTATAAAAACACAATTTTTATTGTTTTGTTATCCTTATCATAATTTTCTGTTTAAATTAATAAAACCTAAATAAATTTAGTAAACAAATAATTTATGTTAACAGATAGCAATAATAATTAATAACCTTTTATTTCAAGAATTGGCCAATTAACATCAAAATGCTAATTGGCATGCAATAATAAAAAAAAATACAAAAAAAGAAACTAAGCTATGCTTCTAACCATATCTTTTATTGTTAAAAATCTTTTTAATAAACTAAATAACCTATTTGATTTATATTTCAGTCTTATGTGCATTTATTAAATTTCGTTCTTTATATTAATTACTTATGTATTAATTTTAATTTATAACTTGATGCAGACTATACTGTAATGGTGCATTGAAAATAGACCTACTAAGTAATAAATATAAAGAACAAATTCACGCGACCACAAATAAAAAGCTAAACACTATTTGCTACAATTCGTTTTTGATAAATTAAGCATAAATTAACAGTCCTCCCATGAGAATTCTATATTATTATTCAAAAATCCATTTATTTCCTTAATAGCTTCTCCCAGGGATGGAAACTGTGATATTGAAGTATCAGAAATATCATTTTTTTCTAATGCTATTGGTATAAGTTGCCAGTTATTTCCATTATTAACTATTGATTTCCTTTTTATTAATGGTTTATTACTAAATCCAGTATTGGTAATAAATTTAATGTTTATTGTACCCATGGCATAATGAACTCTTTGTTTACACTCCACTATTTTAAAGGCATCCTCTTTAGGTATGTTCATTATTAAGAGAGTTCCAGAAGGTTTCTCAGTTTTAGTTTTTTCACAACTGCACAAGTCCCATAAGTTGATATTATACCAAGGATTTTGATGATATAAAAGAGCTTGTAAATGTTTTAAACTTCCATCAAAATTTGGTACAAATAATGCAGCCCGAACTCTCCCTGGGACATCTCTTTGATCTATTACATGTAATTGGGATTGGCTAGATAGTTTTAATTTTGCAACGGTTTCTGTTAACCAAGCTAAAGATATATCATTGTGACACCAAAATTTTACAACTCCTTCATTATACATTGGATTTTTGTCAAAAGAAGGGATGCATGTTTGTTCTAATGTAAAGTTTTGGTTGCACATTGCAATTAAAGCATTTTGAAGTTCTTTCTGTATATAAATTGCCTCTTCTTCAGTAAGATCTGATTCAGGATTAGCTACTGCTACATTTAAATATTGAGATTTGTTAACAGTCATACATATTGCTGTGTTATTATCAGTTTTCCCCTGCTTAATATTATTATAACTATCAATATGATCATGTAAATCTCTTTTCTTGGTTTTGTTGTGTATACTAACTTCTGATGTACTCACTTCAGTAACTGCACTCACTTTGCTTACTTCACTGTTCACGTCATTAATTGTACTCATTTCATTAGAGGTACTCAGTTGATTCTTTATTGTTTGTTCATTAATAGTGCTCTGTTCTTTAATTGTACAAACTTCAATAATTGTGCTCAGTTCCTTCATTGTACTCATTGTATGGGCTGTGCTCACCTCACTCACCTCAGATTGATCTTTAATCGAAGGTTGTTTTTCTTTAAAAAGTTTATGAAACAGTAATAATAAACTTTCGCAGAATGGAGCTACACTAATTTGTATTCCATAATCATGAAACAGTTTTATACCTAAAATTTAAAGTAGGATTTACAACTTTTTTACATACTGTAAAGATAATAAATAAATCAGCTTCACAAGTTAAGACAGAACTCAACGCTGCACATTCCCTCGACACCAGACTGAAGAAATGGACAAATTTAAATATTTCATCTCCTCGAGTGGGGATCAAACCCACAACCAGTCGATTTCAGTCACACTTTGTGCCTCTGCGCCACACCCCCCTGCTCAACATTATGAATGTATTTAAATAATTTTATTTAAATACATATAAACACATATATTTTTTTATTATTTTATAAGACAATAATTTGGCATTATTATTGCATTTCAACTTTTTATTGCACAGTTAATCTTTGGACCCACAGAATTTATTTTAAAGACAATTCAAAATATTATTTAAACTTACCTTTAGAAAATAACTTTCTTTTATGTATATTTTTCAAAGCTACAAATCCAGCTTTTGACACAGCATATGGAGAGTTTCCCCATGCAACTTCATGATTTTTTTGTTCAGTAGCTTCTAAATACTGGTTTAACCATTTTTTTAACTGATAGGAAGTTAATTTATTGTCTTGTATAGTCTTTTTTTTATTATTATCTGGGATAGCACAGAAATAGTCATATTTTAAAGCACAATATATCACAGTGCTACTTCCAATTTTTAATAAGCGAAATAATACTTCACACACTTTCATAACAGTGAAGCAATTAAAATTAACTAAAGCACTAGCTTGTATGTCAATAGGAAAAGTTGTATTTGCTTCAAAATTATATGTACAATTATTTATCAATACATCTATGCCACCATACTTTTGTAGTATATCATTTTTTAGATCTTTTATTGTTTTAAATGATGAGAGAGCATTAAAAAAGTTTATGTAAACATACTTTATGTTAAGATCGTCTCTCTTTAAAGCAGTCAAATTGATTTCTTCTAATTTCATATAAGATATAATATATACTGTTCCTTTACAATAGTGTGCGATTGGTGCGTAATTATCGCCCACCTGTCCAACTACAACGGTTACTAAACTCATTTTATTTTCATAAATAAATGAAAAGTCAATAATTTAAAAAAACACTTTTTTTATATATGTGAGTAAAATATTTTAAACTTATTTGTAATAAACGGCTATTAGAAAAGCACTCTGTATAGATTATTATTAAATTATTTAGCTATAGGAAAAATGATGAAATGTTAAAACAAGTCTAATTTATTTTACGTTTGAAACTAAAGTGGAGTAAAACTACCCTTTTTAAAGCATATTTAAATAAGACGTTCATCGTTAGGTCATTTTTTTCGTCTATGGTCAATAATAGAGAAGTTAATGCGCTGAGAAATATAAATATTTATAATGGACGAAAATTTTATTTTAAAGAAATACGATTAGTTTTGGAAAAGTTAAAATTATATAAAAATATATGTTTAAATTCAGGCTAAGAGGCTCAGCCCCACACGT
This sequence comes from Heliconius erato x Heliconius himera, assembly GCA_013421005.1. NCBI lineage: Eukaryota > Metazoa > Arthropoda > Insecta > Lepidoptera > Nymphalidae > Heliconius > Heliconius erato x Heliconius himera. Next base: position 170,848 of record JAATLQ010031241.1, on the reverse strand, counting down.
ACTATAATATTGTCAATAAAGTACGTATTGTCAATAATAATGCGTGTGTGTGGCCGATATTCAATATTATTGTAGATTTCTAGAAATTCATTTTTTTCCTCGACGATATCAGGGGGGAGGGAGGGTAATTGTCAACAATTATAAATAATAATAATAAATATTGTCGTGTGCGAGCGCGCCGCCATATTTTAGTTGAAAAAAAAAGACTTCATAGGAGGCGAACGTTTCTGCTTTTTATTTAAGACAAAAATAAAATTAATCCCGGTGTATCCCGCACACATCGGGATAGTCATAGGAAACTTAGTTTTAAAACACTCCGTTCCCCACTTGGGATCTAATCCACAACCAGTCGCTTTTACTAGTTACGTTACAGAGGAACAAAGTTAGTACACACTTTGTGCCTTTGGGCCACGAATGGCCTTTGTTTTAGTTCACTAATAATATTGAAATTCATGAACTCAGTTTTTTTTCTAATCTAGTCTTAGATCAATCTTTTTTTATTGCCTTTTTTGTTAGTAAGCTAAATGCAATAATTAAAGCAACAGCTTATTTCATTCTTGCTATTTTTGATTCAACACGTTCACATACAAACAAAGCTACTGAGCCACTGCGTCAGATTTTACTACGAAATATTGTGTAGTGTGCGGGGCCATATATAGAACAATATTATTGGTAATATAGTATTGACAATATATTGTGCGTTTGCGGGTAGCCTTATATCAATATATTGTGACAACTAGCGTTAAAGTATTTGTAAGTTTCACTCTGTATCAAGCGTATATTTATAAGAATTATCAAAGTATTGCGCGTTAAGGCACGGAATTCAACCCCGCACTTTGCTGTGTTACTAGACCGAAGAAGACCGAAGACCAAAGTGAAAATATTAATAAATAATAATTATATTAATTAAGTTTATAAACGGATATGGAAATAAACGGATTTTGTAATATGCAATATATTTTTAAAAAATAAAAACTTTTTTTTGTCCTTTTTTAACGTTTAATGATTAAAGTGTTTAACATTAACTTTTATACGCACATCTATTATGTTTTTTTTATAATTTTTGTTATTGATTACTTAACGTTAAGCTTTTATGCAAGATTTTTTTTAACAATTTAGGTTCTCGAACAGAGCAATATCTATCACACAAAACAGGTCAAATGTCTGTCATGTTAGCTATTAAAATTTTAGTCACATTTTTTTATTAGCTTCACACTATTAATAACAGTTATTAATTTTAGCAGGATAGGCGGGTGGAACCTGGGAACTTTGTTTTAAGATACTTTCGTTACTCAGTTTCCGCCGTATTTTTAAGACATTGCGTGTTGTTATTGAGTGACGGAACTTCATGTCCGAACGAAACTTCGTAGATTTTATTAAATTAAGATTTAATGTAGCATTTACCTTTATTATTAAAGGATTACTAATGTGTTCTAATAAAATTATAATTTCAAATACCTACACATTAACTTTGTTTCAATCAATCCACTAAACCACTTATCTTATAACAATTTACAAAGTACTTTTTATTGATATATATTTTCCGATCATTTACGATTTTATTATAGATATAGATAACCAAAATGTTGTATTACGAAAATTAATTATTAGTGCATTTTACAGTATTGTAAAAAAATGTTTTCAGTAGGTTAAGGTTCAATTTTTAATAAAAAAAGTCTCATTTTTTCCTCTTTTAATACAACACAGATATGTACAAAAAATAATAAAATTTCGACATTGCTTCTACAATTATACACCTATAATAAATTAAAGATCTAAATTAGGTGTACAATATTATCATATATAATTATTAAGTAACAGTTTAAAAAAGAAACAAAACTCCTGCCTTAACTTGGAGATCATAGTTATTTTTAAAGTAACTTTAAAATTCTTTATATTTTAACAAAATTATTAAATTATTTTATTTATTTTATTAGAATTAAATTATTTATTTTATTAGAATTAAATTATTTATTTTATTAAATTTTTTCGTACAAACAATAATTTACAGTACGGTTGACAAATCGTGGCCGCGCTCTGAAGTTAGGCATTATGAATTTAAGCACATTGTTCACTCGGAAAAAAATTGTAAAAAGTTTAAATGAAAATAATCAAAACTAAAATCAAGTGCACACTTCATCTACAGATAACTTAGGGCAACCACGACTCGTCGACCGTACTGTATGTCGGGATCATAGTATTTGGCACTCTAATTATTAAGCATCAAAAGTAAAAAAAATACACATTATAAGCTGCTGCGCTTAAAATGTGTATTTTTTATATACATAAATTAAACTAAATAATAAATATAATACTTAGGAATTATATCATAGAAAATTACCAGTTCGGTTTTCGCATGACGATTATTCCTACTAATTTATACCTATATTGAGTAGGAATATTATAAATAACTTTATGAAGAACTTGAACAGTAGTGGCCGCCTGACGTAAAGCTTTCTCAACTTTTGCGCATTTATCACCCGGGCAGACGAATAAAAATCCTAAAATCAAATTTTCGTAACTTCAGGACGGTCGCGACTTATTGACCGTACTGCACGTCCACTTCGTTATCTTAAAATTTACCATTAACTATATCACATTTATAAGTATATTACAGAAATAATTACATAAACATAAAATTTTATCAGGAATAATATAAATGATATTTTTCCTAAATCTAAAACAGTGTTGCCAGCAATACTGCTAGCTCTGCTTTTTTAAAGTAAAAAAGCAGAGCTAGTAAATTAATAAAAAATAAATCAAAGCAAAACGTGCATTTTTACTTATAAATATACTTGTTTATTTTTCTTTCCTTTTTTTAATATTTAAAGTATTGTAGGCAGTGGTAATAAAAAATGAACAAGGTAAAAATGATCCGGTCTATAAGCTGAGAAAACTGATACTAATTTACTAGCATTAAATATGCTAAAAAGAGCAATTTTTAAATTCCAGTATGAAGCCTTTTATCATATTTTATTAATATTAAAATATTTAACTTTTTAAGTATTTTTTAATAACATAGCACATATAATAGGGCTGGCAGAGGAAACCTACTATTAGGACTACTCTGTTTCTCAATTTTGTCCGATTTTCGAGACAGTGGACGGACGCCGCGCTGTGCATCTGGTGATAAACCAGATCAGGACAATGAAAATAATGAATTCCACCGAATCGGAATCGAACTTATAACCGTCGCGTTTAATTTTAACACTGCCTAATTAATTTAATAACCTTAAATTTCAACTGCTTTTATTTTTAATATAATATAGACTGCACTTATCGAGGTGGTTTTGGCGTATATGAAATATTAAATCAGAATGAATATTTATATCAATTTATTGTCTTTTAAATATTAATGACGTCTCTGATTGAAATTATAGGCTCCCTGTACCTGTTACATTTATTACTATGGAAAATTAAAAATAATACCGTTCAGCAAAGTCGTGTAAAAGAAAGTAGATGTAGGTGAACGTCTATAAAAGCAAGAATGGTGTCGTGTCGTGGTGGAAGTATTGTTATTGGTGATACATATCACTTATTGCAATTATGTAGAATTTCTTTCAGAATGATTTGTTTGATTTTTACCTTGTTTTTAAAAACGTTAATTGTTATAGATTTTTTTATTTAACTTATCAATTATCAATAAAATAAAATATGTTAACAATTATGTAAAAAATTTTTTTGTAAATGAATATTTCCACCTTTTAATAAAATTTATGAAATAAATTGTTAATTTAGAATAATAAAAACTCTACTTCCTATTTCATTCACAAAGCCGGTAGTAGTATATCACAAAAAAATTCTCTAACATCCATTACTATCAGAGTTCTTTCTACTTTCATCACAATATCACCACTAAACATATAAAGCATTCTATATTCATGAGGTATCTCTAAAACATTCCAATGAAATTCATAAATCCATTTTTTTCACTACTGACAATATTTAGTTTCAAAGAGTTTATTCACATTGAATAAATTATGGAATCAATAAATTCATTTATATTACTGAAAGTTATTACCCATATTAACGTTTCATAGATTAGTTGTTTGAAATCCAGTTCTTTTTAAACTGCTAGCAACCTTCAGCAATTTTAAGGTGTTTAAGGTAATCTTAAGATTTAAGGGGTTTTAATCAAAGAACGGTACCCGAAATTCCATTTTTAAGGTTCCGTACCTTTTAAAGAAAAAAGCAACCCTTATAACTTTATTTTCCATCCGTCCGTCTTTCTGCCTGTCAAGGGCCTTTATCTTAAGAACCTTTGGAGATATCGAGTTGAAATTCAAACCATATACTCAAATCTATGGTCTCCTGATTTCTTCAAAAAGTCATATTTCTACATTTACTTTAAAAAAAGTTATGGCCTATAAAGGGAATCAAAATTAATACTTCCGTTAACTAGAATTATGAAATTTGGGAACTAGTATCTACAGGTAGTACTAGTTCAGGAAAATATACATTTGTTGTTTAATCCTAAAAAAAATCCCTAAAAGGAGGAGACTTCAAAAGGGGGGTGTTTGTAAGTGGCCTTGAAATAGTCCGTAAATTATATATATAAAATTAAAGCTTGCTAGTATAACGTAGTTTGCCCCAATTTTAAACACGTATATAGGGTCTGGTAATAATAAATATACACTTTGTACATTATTCTTAAAAAACATATTTAAATACGAGTGTTTCAACTTTAACGTAAGTGAGCGCGTACCGTAAGTTGGCTCTACCCTTGAAAGAGTCCCATTGCAAGTTAGTAAGTACTCATACAGTTTTAACTAAATATTAGACGTACGTAGGTCTGGGGGTCCTGGGATCTCAATCTACTAGTTTTTATACTCGTGTTGGATAAATATTTTTGATTATGACATTCATGAATTCACTTATATTGTGCACCATCACTGTAAATTATTCTTTCTATATTCATATAGCTTCAGCTTCACGCTGTATCCCGCACACAGCAGGGTAGGCAGAGGGAACCTAGTGTTAAGACACTCCCGTTCCCCACTTTCTGCCGAATTCTGGAGGCATTGCGTGTTGAGTGGCAGAACTCAACGCCGCGCTTAACCTCGACACCAGAGCGAAGTAATTTAATATGCACTCTGTAAATCCAAAAATATTACAAACGATGGTACTTCTAAATCTGTTTTTTTCGACTACTGCCAATACTTATTTTAAAGTAAAAATTTATATATTTATATTGAGTAAAGTATTTTTGATTACTGCAATTATATATTATTTATATTATCCACCATTACTGTAAATTATTCATTTACTATACACAGGTATGCTTGGAAACGTTTCGAAGAAAGAGTACTTCGAAATTGAGTTTTTTTGAACTTCTGGTAACCCTTAGCAATTACTTTTATGGGGTTTTCATATTGAACCAATACATTTTTATTCCTATACTGGCAATTAATTAAGTAATTCAATATTCACGCTGTATATCTAAAAACGTTTCAAAAGATGGTACTTCTAAGTCCGATTCTGTTTTCACCTCTGGCAACCCTTCATCACTTATATTTAAGGGATCTTCATTATTCATATTAGCTACTGCATTTTTAATTCTCGCATTCATAATTTCATCCAAATTGTCCACCATTATTAGTTTCCTTTTTGTCTGCGCTTTTATTTCCGCTCGAGTCATATTTAAATGTTTTAATTTGTAGTGAACTTTGACGTAAGATTGTGTTTTGAATTTTTGCCCGCATTCATTACAAGGATAGGTTTCCCCGGAGTGACTTTTAACGTGGCGATTGAGGACTTGTCGACTCTGCAATGTTAGAGAAAAATAAATAGTCTAAATTAAAATGTAAACAATATGAAATGAATTGAACGGCACTCACGGCGAACATCTTCCCGCAGTGCGGGCAGGTCTTGTCGCGCGGCGGCTGCAGGCGCAGGTGCACGGAGCAGGCGTGGTGGCGCAGGCGCGCGGGCGTGCGGAACACGCGCCCGCACGCGCACGCGTGGCGCCGCAGCTGCAGGTGCGTCCACTCGATGTGCGAGCGCACCTCGGCCTTCGTGAAGTACAACCTCTTGCAATAGTCGCATTGAAATCTGAACATAGACATGAAACACGAAACGATATTGTTAAAATTAACTAGCATAAATTATATGGCCGAAGCAACAATTCACATGACTCAAGAAAGCGTGACGAATAGTAAGATGATGAAATGAAAGAAGCCATAGAAAGACAGAAGAAAACATGACAGGATTGAAGACCTCGGGTTAGAGTAGGCAAACGAGCATTCGGGTCACCTGATGGTAATTGATTACCGCCGCCCACGACCCCGTGCAACACCAGAGGAGCTACAGGTGGTGTGGATGATATCTTAGCTTATGGCGTACTGTGCGGTTAGAAAATTCGGGGGCAGGTAACAGGTCAAACAGTTCTTTAGACCATTCCCCATGATAAATGCGAACGCACAGCGAGGAGACGTCTCTACGCAAAGCCAAAGTATCAAGCCTTTCACAGATTATTGGGTCCCCAATGATTCGAATGGCTCTACGTTGTATGCGATCAAATGGTTCAAGCTGATACTGGGGTGCACCAGTCCAGAGATGAGAACAGTACTCCATATGAGGTCGAACCTGGGCCCTATATAGAGCCAAACGGTGTTTGGGCGTGAAGTACCGTCTCGTTCTGTTGATGACCCCCAATTTCTTCGAGGCCAACTTGGCCTTGTTTTCCAGATGGTCGCGATACTGGCAGTCACTCGAAACATTAAGGTCCAATATACTGATACTAGGCGCGGCTGTAAGGGGAATGTTTTGAAAGACTGGTGATACGATAAATGGGTTTTTTTTTGTGGTTAACGCGCAAACTTGTGTCTTCAGGGGGTTAAACTGAACTAAGTTCCTTTCACCCCATGAGGAGACATTGTCGAGGGATGCCTCAACAGAAGATACAAGTTTATTTCGGCAGCTGTTCCGCGTTTTCTCGAGAAAGATTTGCTCGGCCGGAGTAAACAGCGTCCACCGTGCTATCATCTGCATAGCAATGAATCCTAGAATCCTCTAACATGTCATTGAAATGCAGAAGAAACAGCGTAGGTGACAGCACGCAGCCTTGGGGAACCTGGCGTTCACAGGCACATGTTTAGAGCAAAAACCGTCGACAGCGACCTATATGCTGCGCCCAGTGAGAAAGCTGGCGATCCACTTGCATAAATTCTCGGAAAGCCCATAGGATGGAAGTTTAGCCACATGCCACACTCGATCAAAGGCCTTCGCCATGTCCAAACTAACTGCCAGGCCCTCTCCTTTGCTTTCAATAGCCGCAGCCCAGGGATGGGTAAAGTAAACCAGAAGATCACCGGTTGAGCGACCATGGCGGAAGCCATATTGTCGGTCATTAATAAATCGGTGATCCTCTAGATCAGGGGTTCCCAACCTTTTCTTGATCAAGGATCACTTTTATATCATTCTTGATAGCAGGGACCACTATGCATGTAGGTATAATATGATAATTAAACAGAAACTTGGCCTCACCATCCCCAGTCATAAAATTAAAATCATTCGCGGACCATATTTAGGCTTCTGCGGACCACAGGTGGTCCGCGGATCACTGGTTGGGAACCACTGCTCTAGATAAACCAAGAGCTGGCTATTGATAATGCTCTACATGACTTTTGAGAGCAGGGAGGTGATAGCAATAGGCCTGTAGTTAGATGGATCGGTACCATCGCCTTTCTTTGAGATCGGGTGGATAAGGGCGCCCTTCCATGAGTCTGGGACAACGCCGACTGAGTAGGAGTGCCGAAACAAACGCGGTAGCACCGGTGTCAGCTCAGGAACACCAAAACGGAGCACTATGGGAGAGATGCCATCTGGCCCGCTCGACTTGTGGATGTCCAAAGAGGACAGAGCTCGCCTAACAGCTGTTTGGTTAAACTTAACCTCAGGCATTGAGCTCTGGCACCGCGGGATGGTCGGCGGCGTTGTTCCTTGGTCATCCAAAGTCGAGTTTGAGGCAAAGAGAGCGCCCAATAGATCAGCTTTCTCTTTTGCCGCGTGGACCAAGATGTCATTTCCCGTGCGTAATGGCGGAAGCGAAAGCTGGCTAAAGTTGCCAAGTGCCGCCTTTGAGATCACCCAGAATTGATGAGTTCTGGACGGGTAGTTCTCAAGCTTCTCGCCAATTTTGGCGATATGTTCGGACCTTGCTCTGGTAATTTGCCGCTTAAAGAACCTAGAGGCTCGGTTATATTTCTTTTTTAAGGTTTTCACCTCCGTATCCTTAGTAACCAGTGCCTCAGCCCAGATTTGATATGCCTCGCGTTTGCTAGAGGCAGCAAGTGCTTACGACCAGTACCAGGATGATCCTATTCTAAGCCGAGATCACACGGCTGTGAGTAAAAATTAACACTAAGAAAAGATGAACGACTAATAATTTTTAACTAGTGATGCCCGGGATTGTTCGCTAATCTGTAGAATTAAAGAGGTGCTTTCAAAGGAATATTAGCCACACACTTTGCAAAAAAGGTGGCGAAATCACTATAACAAAAGTTGAGAGACGATTGGCGATTTGTTAAAAGGCAAAGGTAAAGCACTGTGCACTCTCCAATGCTATCGGTCATAATAGAGTATTAACTTGGGTAGTAAAATGAATGCTAAAATACTGGCGACAAAATGCGAGAGAAATCCTGAATTCTGTTTGTTGTGTCTTTAAACTTAGTAGAGGGTGCATGGATCCGATCCTCTCCTAACGTATGGTCAGAAATTTTATTGCTCGTAATCCATACTTTTCTGTGCTTTACTTAGTTTTAAGGTTTGACAGATTATAAGAAATGAATTATAGGAGATACTACCCCAGTACAATGTGAGCGAACCCTTGTTACAGTCTATTATTAGTCTTTTTATCTTAATCCATTCAGTAGTTTTTACGTAAAGTGGAATAAACATCCATTCTCACATCTTTTAAATTTATATTAGTGCGCCCACACTGAAAAATTGAAAAAAGGACGAACATATCTCCTCAAAGCTAAAGTCCAAGCCCTCCAAATATCTCTAGATACGCCCACAAAGGCGGTCACGACCAGGTTCGTCGACGGTATTGTTGTTAAATAATAATGACTTACTTCTTAGTATGATCCATGTGCATTCTCTGCGTGTGGCGCGTGAGCATGGCCCGTGTCGTCAACACGCGGCCGCATTCCATACATGTAGTGTTGCCATTTCGACTGAAATAAACGGTTTTTTTTTTAAATATAATAAAAATATAACGAAGAAAACACTTGAACGCATTTAGCCGGACGTTATTGTGCCACGAATGTTAATGTATATAAATATTTAATAAGAAAATCTTTTATTTTACTTTTTAACATATATGTTATATTCTACACTTAGGAAACTAAAATTTGGACGAATCGGGATTTGAACCTACGAATCTCGGAAACGATCCAAATGTTATCCATTATTCACTGCGCTTTGAATCCTTATTGTCGGGGACGTCTTGGATGGTTTCCAAGATGCGAGAGCTTAAATCCCGCTACATTAAAATTAATATACGTTTTTTAAAAATCCTTTTTTTTATTAAATATACAGGGTGGAAGTGTAAGCACCACTTTAAATGAAACCACAGTTTTAACTACTCTATAAAAGCCTAATATAAATCAGAAAAAAATAAATTCCCAAAAATGGAAAAGTTATTTTTTCAAACAAAATAAATAATAAAATTGTCGTTTTAAAATAAAACGCCATTTGTAAGGACGACGCACGCACACATGAACCTATCAAAGAAACACCGCCGCACACGCCTCATTCCGAAATCGAGTCGTAGGTATTTGCGATAAAGTTCAAAATTGTTTAACCTTTAGTAGTATTTTTGTAGTGCTGTAACTGTTTCATTGAGCCGGCTGTAAATTTGGTTTACAACGTATAGATCGCTTCCAACTCTGTAATCAATCTTGAGAGTGACACCTATTTTATAATCTATAAAAGAAAACGGCATCTCCAGATCGGTCTCAAGATCGATATCAGAGTTGAGAGCGCCTTATGAATACGGGCTAGTCAGAAATGAATGTTTTAAATTATATAATCATAAGCCAGCCGTGGCGCAGCGGCACGAAGTGTGACTGTAAAATCGACTAGTCGTGATGTTATTTCTTCGCTCTGGTGTCGAGGCTAAGCGCGGCGTTGAGTTCTGCCACTCAACACGCAACGCCTCCAGAATTCGGCAGAAAGTGGGGAACGGAGTGTCTTAACACTAGGTTCCCTCTGCCTGCTGTGTGCGGGATACAGCGTGAAGCTGATTAAGTTACATAATAAAGAATATGCATTTACACATCTTGTTTCGATCCCGCATATGACCGTCCCGTGGGATTTGGCATCACAGTGCCATCTTCATTTCTGAAAAAAAAAAAAAAATAGAATACATTATTACAAATGTAAAGTTCAGCATACGCCGCGCGGACTGTACGTAGTTAAGTTATGTTACAACTTCACTCACAATTTCGGCCTCGAATGATGTTGTCTCATATGAACCCGCAACACTTCAACATTCTTGAACGACCTGCTGCAGTGCGGGCAGGGTGCGTTCCGTCTGTCCTCGTGCGTTTGGAGGTGGCGTGTCAAATACGCTTTATTACGAAACTCTCGGCCGCAGTGAGAACATATCGCTTTACGTTCAACATTACGACGTACTTCTTCGTTGTGCGTTCTGGAAACAGTAAAGTGATTTTTGTGTTAGGTTCCCTTAAAATATTTAGAGAGTAAACTCGCAATTTCACTGTCCCCACAATTTTGTCAAGTGAAGTAGTAAAAGCATGTATTGATATCTATTCTTAACCAGATTTTCAATGAGTTGTTAAAGTCTAATTCCGTACCACAACGATGGAAGGAATCGCACATCATCTTAATTCACAAAAGAGGCGATAAAGAAGATATAGTAAATTACCGGAAAATTTTGGTTATAATATAAATGTAAAAAAGTTGAATCATTAATGTTTCGCCGACGACATAGTGTTATTCGAAGAAAATCCGGCGAATTTGCAAATCATTCTGCAGAGCTTAAACGAAGAGAGTATAAGAATAGGTCTAAAAATTAACATCAACAAAATAAAACTAATGACCAATTTACTTAGGCACGAGATTAAACTAAAAACAACACCTTGACATACACAGATAGCTACAAATGCCAAATCATTTCAACTAAAGACCCAATTTTAGCCGTAATGAATACAAAGATTGCATAAGGATGGAAAAAATACTGGTACCTTAAAGAGATTATGAAATCTAAGGTCACAACTATAGTATCAAATAAGCTTTAAGGCCTGCGTTTTTCCACGCCTAACATATGGGTGTGAAACATGAGTATTGACAAAATCTCTAAGAGACAAACTTGCTAAATGTCAAAGGGCTATGGAGAAGAGCGAGCATATTAATTTGAAAAAGAAATGACAGAATCAGGAATACTGAACTCGGAGCCAAAACTAAATTGATGGACACAATGACCAAAATAGATCAACGGAAATGAAGATGGACAGGGCATGATGGTGCAGGGCAGGAGAGGTAAATAGAGTCAGGTAGTAACGGAACGGTACCCAAGAGATGGCAAGCGAAGCCGCACAAGGCAACACAAAAGATGGGAGGACGAAATTAAGTTAGTAGGATCAAATTGGAGAAGAGTCAAATGGGACCGGAAGCAATGGAAAATGTTAGAGGAGGCCTACGTCAAGAGGCACACCGAAGAAGATAGAGACATTTTGTAATTTTAATTGTATTATTTTATATCTTAAACTTAATTTCGGAATAAACAGGTTTATTATCATTATTCTGCCCAATTCGTGAGACATTTCATTGCAGATATTATACACACCGATAATACGAGAAGTTCTGAATTTTTATTTTCTTTGCCATGATTTAATACAAAATAAAACAGGAATCACCACTTACATACGTATATATAGCAATAAGGTAAACTCACCTAACATGACATCTGTACCAGCCCCGCTCGTGGAACACCCGCCTGCACACCGGACACTCCAGGTGTAGAGGGCGCGTGTGCATTTGTTCTATATGCCTTTTTAGATATTGAGGACGTCTGGAAAAAAATGTATAGAATTAACATTTTTAAAGAAACAACAATTGTTTTGTGGAAAATCTAACAAATGTTAATAGTAGCGGGATTTAACCCAGAGCCTCTTATATAACGTCCGCGCAATGATCACTAAGTCATATGTTTGTTCTCATCAAACTACGTCAAAAATCTTATACGCGTGCTTACAACTATAAATATATAAATCTTGCTAAAATATAAAAAAACAGCCAAGAGAATGCTATATAATAATAGCATTCTCTAGGCTGTAAATAAAAGTCAAGGACTCAAATCCTAGTGGGGGATCTAGTTCTAGGTAATATCTACAGAAAAAAGTATTAAGAGAAATGTCTGTAGTGTAAGTAAGAATTAAAATAAAAAAAAAATCCTAGTGGGATTAAAAAGCTTCAAAAAATCTATTATTGTATTCTAGTTAGATAGTTTTGAAGCGTAGGTTTCTATTCCTGCTACATTTAAATTTCCTAAAAAAAGTTATAAAATAAAAAATATTACTAAACTGAAGGCCGAAAAAATATTACTTTTTGAGGCCGGTCGTGGCGCAGCGGCACGAGGTGTGACTGTAAAACCGACTGGTTGTGGGTTCGATCCCCACTCGAGGAGATGAAATATTTACTTAAATTTATATTTCCATTTCTTCGCTCTGGTGTCGAGGTTAAGCGCGGCGTTGAGTTCTGCCACTCAACACGCAATGCCTCCAGAATTCGGCAGAAAGTGGGGAATCTAGTGTCTTAACACTAGGTTCCCTCTGCCTACCCTGCTGTGTGCGGGATACAGCGTGAAGCTGATTTACTAAACTGAAAAAATCTTAAATCTCGTCGAGGACATGAAATATATATACAAATATATATATAATACAACGTGAAGCTAAAAAGAAATCCCCACTCACTTAAAATCCCTGCCGCAATGCTGGCACACGAAGGCGGAGCCGAGGTGCTCGCGCATGACGTGCGCGGCCACCGTGTCCTTGTCGCGCAGGCGCAGCAGGCAGATGGCGCAGCGGTAGCGGCGGTAGTGGCGCAGCTTGTGCCGGTACAGCACGTCGGCCGTCTTCATGCGCGCCTGGCAAATGTCGCACAGGTGCTCGCCGTTCTCCTGTAAATTTATTATTTATTGTTATTATTAAGCGAGAAGAGTGATGATTAACTACGTCTTACTTTGGGCGAAACTCAACGCCACGCTCTCAATGAGACAGAAGGCAAATGTATGTTATAAAAGTAGTGTCCAATCGAAACAATGCTTTCAATCAAAAGTGATTTTTTTATCTATAGTAATAGAATAAAGCGGACGAGTTTGTTTGTTTGTATAAACGCTAAAATCTCTATATCTACTGGTTCGATTTAATTTGTTTGTTTTGTATGACAACTGCATTCTTCAGGAGTGCTATAGGCTATATACCATTACGGTGTAAGTCTTAAATAACAAAATTGCAATAATAAGGACCGCCATCGAATTGCATTAAACGAGTGCGCTGCAAAAATAGTTAATTTATGTTTGTACACTGCATGACAAAAATGTTCAATTTTTTTAGTTCTTAAACAACGTCTGAGTCTGAAAACGTACCTAAGTTTCGAATTTATATCGTATAGTCAAATAAATGGCAGAGGTTTCTCAAATTAATATCTGAACTTTATGACTGAACTTGTTGAACAACCGATACACCTTTCTCTTATTGAACAAACTTACCTTCGAGTGTATCTTCATGTGCATATGATAAGCCTCCTCCACCACAAACCCTAGGGCGCAGGGCTCGCAAGTATAATTCATATGTTTTCTACTACTAAATAACGTGTGGTGTTCTTTTTGTCTCGCCGTTTCGTCGATTGTCACTATTTCTATGTGTTTTGTTATTTCATCGGAATATTTTTGATCTTCCGCATCAGCTAAAAATGGTAGCATCTTTTATAAAATCTATTAAATTTGGCCGAAGTCAATTAAAACATTTATCTTACATGTTTAGAAGATTATGGATTTCAATAAGCCAGAATTCAAATCGTAAGAAAAAAATATATAGGTAATTATTTTTACAATAGATCATATTTTTTATGATATACATACGATAAAAATTATTTGGTGCTTATATTTTTATATAGATACTATCTATTGTAATTGGTGCTAGTTAACTTTTATGATCATTTTAAAGGTTTATAGGCCTAAACCTAGATAATTTTGGAGCACCCATATTTGGATCAAGCTGAATAAGCATGTGAGAGATGCAATGGCTTCTAACCATTTTTTTTTGGCGTGTCGCTATTTTGGATTAAAATAACAAAAATAATAATAAAGTATAAGAAAATTATAAGAAAGTAGGAAAAGGAAGGATTGAAAATACTTACTTTTGGGTTTTCCTTTAATTGTAGGTTTGACATTTGGCTCTTTTTTCTGAAAGAGATTCAATTATAAATGATTTCATCTAATTGTGTTTTAATATTTTTACAAAATATATTTTACATTTCGTGAATCGTGATGCCCCAGATATTTCTGTCTGCCTACCATGCCATGTGCGGGATACAGCATGTAGCTTATAAAAGGTTTTCACTTAAATAAAAATCAAATCATCTACACGCTGTATCCCGCACTCAGCAGAGTAGGCATAGGGACTCCAGTGTTGACACTCCGTTCCCCACTTTCCGTAGAATTTTGGAGGCATTGCGTGTTGAGTGGCGGAACTCAACGCCGCGCTTTGCCTCGACACCAGAGTGAAGAAATTGAAATATAAATTTATAAAAATATTTCTTCCTCGAGTGGGGATCAAACCCTCAACCAGTCGCGTTTACAGTTACACTTTGTGCCCCTGCGCCGCGACTGGCCTCAACACTACTTCTTTCTCTTAAAAATATAATTTTAACTAATTAGAGAATCATCGTGACGTAGGTAGGCGTGCAACTGTACACGCAACAGGTTGTGGGTTTTATTCTTATTCGAGGAAATGAAATATTTAATATTTTCATTTCCTCGTCCAATAAAGAGGCCAAATTCAGTTTTGAGTTCTGCCACTCAACATGCAATGGTTCCAGAATTCGGCGGAACGTGGGTTACGAAAGTGTCTTAATGGGAACGGAGTGTCTCAACACTAGGTTCGCAGGTTCCTACTCTGCCTGCTATGCTTATATGCAGAATACAGCGTGAAGCTAAAAACAGTAATTTTATATTTTAAATAACGATGCTTCACATCGCCAAAATCAAAAATTTAAATATAGCATGTATATTAATGTCAAATGGTATGGTTTAAAAATTTTCGGTTGGGTAATAAACCCGTATAAATATATAAATAACGTATACTGTAACTTCATAATAACTTTATAGATCTGTGCTGTCTTGCTATAATTTGTATTTTTTTTTATTTCTAAAAAGAAATATAAGAAATTGTGGAAATTGTATACATGTGAAAGTGACCTGTTGTGCGTCTGTTACACTTGCACGACGAAACTACTAAACCGATTTTTATGAAATTTGTTAAAGAGCTATCTTTGTATCAAATTCAATTTTATAAATTACCTATTATCGCGAAAAAAGGGTTAGAAAGAGTAAACTGAAAGTAATGTTATAAAATATTTTTAACATTTTTCAAGGAGGCGCGGGTTCGAATCCCGCTACGTTAAATTTTTTACACGTATTCTAAATAAGTAATGTTATAAAATACATTCATAAAAAATAACTACATATACAATGTAGAATATATTTTTATTTCCAGAAATCAATTAAATATTTTCAAAAATCTTTATTAAAAAAATACTAAAACGTAAATCAAGGTATTAGTGTGTTGCAAAAACAAATGCGAAACACAAACGCAATTAAGTATATTAAATATATCGTTGCTAGTCTCATATATTGGTTACATTTTTTATATTTGCCTAAAAATTCCTTAATTTTTTTTTACTTACTCAACATTGATTCATTTAAATTCTACTTATTGTTATTATAATTTAAAATGATGCTAATTGTCTTATCCATATTAAAAAAGCGATATTAGATAAAGTTTTATCAACATAATAAATCCATGCAATAAATCAAACTTAATTAATTACGCTATCTCCTGATAGACATTTGGGTGATCATTTAAATATTTGCATATTCGATAATTTATATTTGTATGTGTCATTAAAACATTAATACAATTTATTAAAATAACTAATTATCTATTATCAGGCCATGTCTTAATAGGACAGCATCAGAATGCAAAATTTGATGATTGCGAGCTCAATCTCCATTTGAGGGAATTATTTTCTCTCTGAAGCCAGTCATGTGAGGGCACAAGTGTGCCTGTGTGTGTAAATGCGACAAGTTCAGTTTGTTGAGAATTTCAGTTCAGAGCATTGAGTTCTGCTACTCAACACACAATGCCACTAGAATTCAGAAGGTGGAGAAAATAGATGATTTTACGAGAATTGAGTTTTAACACTAGGTTCCCAGGTTTCCTCTGCCTACCCTGCTATGTACAGGATACACCATGAAGCTAAAAAAATGAAGAAAATTATTTTTATATATTTTTTTATATACTTAATTCACTATTTTATACAATAATATTGAAAAATAACAATAAATGAGGCCAGACCTGGCGCAGAGGCACAATGTGTGACTATCAAATCAACTGGTTGAGGGTTCAATCACCACTTGAGGAGATGAAATATTTATTTAAATTTATATTTCCATTTTGGAGTTAAGTTCCACCACTCAACACGCAATGGTTCAAAAATTTGGCAGAAAGTATGGAGCAGAGTGTCATAACACCCAGTTCCTTTTGTCTACCCTGCTGTGTCCAGGATACAGCATTAAGCTGACTTTTTTTAATAATAATACCTTTTTCTTAGTCTTTGCAGGTAAATATTCTTCATCAGTACCTTTTTTAAGCTTTTTTCCCTTAGCTTTAGATTTTAATCTCTTACTTTTTGTTTTTGTAAGAAGACTGTTACCACCTTAAACAAACATTATTTTATTATATTTAGTGATAATTAATAAATACATTTTAATACATATTGCAAAATATGTTTTTTTTTAATGAAACATGGTAAATGCCATTGTGTCCTGATGGGACAGCATCTGACTATAAAGTGTTGTGGGTTCTGTTCCCACTCAGGGAAATATATTATTTTTGATTACTCTGGCAGCAAGACTAAGCAAGTGGGTGAGACTTGTTCCTCAAAAGGCAATGTCTTGAAATTTTGTGTTGCAGAATGGGGCAGAATTGGGAAACTGAGTCCCTCTCCCTCTACCTACCTTGCTACATATATGCAGACTATGTAAAACAAAAACAACAAGGCAATTTTATATATTTATTATTTCAAAAACTCAATTTATATTCAATTTTTCTTAAGTAAAATTATCAATTATTTCCTTAAATGGTAATATTACCTTCAGGTTGCTTATAAGCCGAGGGACCTATTTCAATACATATATCAGGCAGTATATGTTCCTCTGGCTCAAATGTATCATCATCACAAGTATCATCATAATCCTCTGGCTCACATTTGATATTTACACTATCTGGTGTCTCTTGTTTCACCTCTTCATAATAATTTGTAAATTTTACACCTTTTGAAATTATTTCTTCATTCTGTTCGTTTTTCAAGTTATGTTCTTCATCATATTGCTGGTCAGTGGGCTCTATCTTTATTTGGATGAATTGTGGCGCACTCATGTTTACCTTTTTATTATGTTAGTGCACAAAAAATATTATAAGCGCACTTTAATTTAAATAAATTAAGCACTGCCTTCACTCAATTGACGATAAAAATCGTTTAATTATTTATTTATTAATAAGCGCCGCATTATAATCACGACACAATAAAATAGTTATACACTTAGAAATAATAAAAATTGTTTTTTTTTTCAACATAAGTATTTTAAATAATCACTTAATTATTAGTATACGTAAACTGATCAAAATGTACCGTTCGCTAGCAAATTATGTGATGATGTATGTATGGCTTCCACCGCATTACTACGAAACTTTTATATTGCTAGCCGCTATAAACTAGACATGTTAAAGATAAAGATAGCTACTAGCGATATTATCATATCCATTTTAATTATAGATAGCTTTATTTATGGAAATTAGGACTAGACTAAATAACTAGATTTCATTTCGCGAAATAAAATCTGCCGATAAACGATAAATCTTAATCCTAAATTTGATAGATAACGTCAATTGTCAAATAAAAGTGTTACTATACAATAATTTTATTAATTTGTATTACCAGTTGGAAATTATTATATTGCTTTTATTCACTGGAAAATTAGGAAAAAATATAGAGGATTTGTGTATTTTTAGTTTTTTTTCTTCAGTTATTACGTTACTTTTTAACCCCTGACGAAAACAGAGGGTGTTATAAGTTTGACGTGACTGTGTGGAACTGCTTGTCTGTCTATGGCATCATAACTCCAAAACGGAACAAAAGATCTATAACGTAGTTTTCTCGAGTGAAAGGTGACTGGATCGAGAGTGTTCTTAGTGTTTATTGATATCTTTAATATATATCTTCATATGTTCAGTCTTTTGAAGATTTTCAACTCTTTTCTAGCTGTTAGTTTACTTTTTAGAGCTTTTCGTATTGGGGGTATTAATTATCGATTCTTATTTATATTTAAACTTAAATGATATATTTTTTTCCTTTGCAGCCGTAATAGCGCCGTAGAATGATATCTAATTTTAAACAACATAATTGTGAATTCGATCTACCAAACTTCTACTAAAAATATGGAATGGTATTTAAATTATTTTCATTTCCCCGCTCCAGTAGATAAAACGCAGTGCGCAATGTCTCAAAAATTGATCGGAAAATGGGAAATGCCTCCCTGCCTATGCGTAGGATGATGCATTTTTTCTTAAAATATTTAACTGAAGGAAAAAATAATTAATTTGTTTTTAATTTAGAGTTGTACAAAAGAAATAAGTTCTAAAAATTAAAAAAAAAAATTAAAAAAAAAAAACCTGGAAACCTAGTATTAAGACATTTCTTTCCCATTAAGACACTTACATCCATCCATCCCAACGCCCATGTCCACTTATTGCCGACTTCTGGAGACATTACGTGTCGAGTGGCGGAACTTAACGCTGTGCATGAAAGTATTTAATTTACCTATATTTTTCTTTTTTCCAAATGCGTTTTATATTATTCCACGATAATATATTTTTTCTCATGATGTAAATTGTAGCTCACGCTTAATATTACTCAAAGAAAGTATTATATGAATATCCGGCACTACTATTTTTAAATACCTTTGTTTATAAACATTTTGCGAATTATTAAAGAGTTAAGAAGTAAGTGGTATAAGTGGTAGTAATAAAACACAAATATGAAATATTTCTTCCTAAATTTTATTTTATTATTACTAAAATGTTACACATAACATTATAAAAAAATTAGACAAATTTCGATTTACGCGACTTAAAAGTTCATAATACATACATTATATTATACGATTCGTAATCTCAAAATATATTTACTTAGCA
The DNA here is from genome assembly GCA_013421005.1 of Heliconius erato x Heliconius himera. Taxonomy (NCBI): domain Eukaryota; kingdom Metazoa; phylum Arthropoda; class Insecta; order Lepidoptera; family Nymphalidae; genus Heliconius; species Heliconius erato x Heliconius himera. The sequence goes on along the minus strand of JAATLQ010031241.1, from coordinate 151,346 downwards.
TTTTATACAATGAATAACATTTGGTATTTATTTTCGGACACACAGGTAATATTAGGTACATATTTAATGAAGAACAGTTTTTACCAAAACTTCAATACTGGCCAAGTAAAAAGACATTTTGTTTAACAAAAAAAAAAATGCTTACTATTTGGTATTAGTAACAAAGAAAGAAACAGTCACTACTCAAATTATAGATTATGTACTGTTAAAAATGTCATTAAACTTGTCCAGTTATTTAATACTAATCTAAATACTTTCTTGCACCAGCAATTATTATTATAAAAATATTGACTATCATAATTATATCGGAAGATACTTTATAGTTCCTCGAACAAGTCTTAATGGCGTAATGTCACGCAGCAATATTGTGCCGTAGATGTATTTTAAATACATTTTTATTATTTAAAGAAGCTACATTAGAATAATATTAATTTAGTGATAAACATAATATTAGTGCTTTTAAGATGAAAAATATTGAAAGGTCCAGACTAGGCTGAGTAATATTACGATTTTGACATTCGCAAATTATTATATTAAAAATGCAAGCATATTATTATTTCCAGTTTTGGCGCGAACGAAAGTTATTATACAATATTTAAAAATCAGAGTTTTAAATGCTAAATCTATAAATCTTATAATATGTATATAAACAAATATAATATTGCATGTGCAATTAAACTTAAACTATGAGACCGATTGCGTGATATATGTGTCTTTAATGAAAATAGTTATATTTTTTAGCTTCAGGCTGTATTCGGTATTCCCCATAAGGCATGGTAGGCAACGGGAACCTAATTAAGATACTCTGTTACCACGCAAAGGATTCAAAATCGGTATTCAAGAGTGGCAGATCTCAAGGCCCTACTAGGTCTTCTTTACCAGAGAAAATATTATAAATAAATATTCAGTCCTCTGAATAGAAGAAATTGCGCTCACAATCGTCGCGTTTACAATCAGACGCTGTGGCGGTGCACCACGAAGACATAGTTTTTTTAATGGAAAATTACCTTCAAGTTATGTAATACTTGAATGGTACATTTTTCAAAAAGTAATAGAACACCTTACTAATTATGACAAGTTATACGAAATATTTGATTACTTTAGGTATTCATTAAAACTCATTTCAGAAACCAATTTCATTAAAGACACAAATATATAATGAAGACCTTGAATAAATTTACAAATAAGGCCATCAGTACAAGAGGTCTGACTTCGAAACTTCTATAAATACAGAAATATATATATATAGCATATATAATAAATTTCTTTTTAGCTTATTGGAAGAAAAAAATATATTATTTAAACTATTTTTTCAATGCACTAAACATCTTTAGTTAGATTTGAACCACCATTTTAAAAATCCCTTAATCTCAAACCATTTACCATATCCGAGTATTCAATTCTACAATTATTTAACAGTAAAAAATTAACTTTTATACAGCAGTTATAACTATTTCGATGTAACTTTGTCAATTCCTTGTAATGGGAACAAATGTTAGTTGTGCTACAACTTCTTAATTTTACTAAATTGAATGTATGTCACTTACTTTGTTATAAATTGTTTATAATATATACTTTTATGACCATTGCAAATAGAATGTTATATGAAAATCGGCCATTGCAATAACTTTCCAAAACTGTTTTATAGTAAAATTTTATCAAAAAAAGTTTATTGATTTAAAATTAATTAAAACTCATTTTTATTAGGTCAACATGTAATTATGGAATATATAAAATCAAAAAAACTATATTTGAATTACTTGTAGTAATTGTATCCTTTTGAAAATTGACAGTCATACATAGATTAGGTGAGAATACAATAATTTGGTATCATCAAGCCGGTCTGATGATGGAAAAAGGACCTAAATAATGAAACTCTTCAGAGGTTACTAGAAAATAACGCAAATTTAAGTTCACATAATTAATAGCATGTGGTGTGGGAAAACGTGTTTTAAAGTTTTCTTTTTAACTATAAGTTTATTCCTGACATTTGTAATTAAATTATATTAGTAAAAATAACTATATTAATAAAACCAAAACTACCAAAAATTTCAGCTGTTATATTGTAAAATGTCATAAAAAGTTATCTTGTTAGTTGCTTCACCTAAAAGTTATATATAAATTTAATTCATGTGAATATTCACATTAACATTTATATTTATTAAAAATATAGATATTTCTTTACAAAATTGATAAAAAATTATACTTGAGTAAAGACGATAGAGTTAGAAATAGAAAAAGTGTGATTCTTAGCCTATACAAGTATAAAGCATAGTAGTTACGTAGACATTAGAGCAAAGATGGTCTAACTTATAAAAATAAAAAAAAAAATAAAATAAAAAATTAAATTAGCTTCACGCTGTATCCCGCACACAGCAGGGTAGGCAGAGGGAACCTAGTGTTAAGACACTCCGTTCCCCACTTTCTGCCGAATTCTGGAGGCATTGCGTGTTGAGTGGCAGAACTCAACGCCGCGCTTAACCTCGACACCAGAGCGAAGAAATGGAAATATAAATTTTAGTAAATATTTCATCTCCTCGAGTGGGGATCGAACCCACAAACAGTCGGTTTTGCAGTCACACCTCGTGCCGCTGCGCCACGACCGGCATAAAAATAAAAAAGGACATAAAAATTAAGTAGACTAAATATCCATTTTTACCTCATAAATAATCGATTTTTTTCTAAAAAAAACCCCAGTCAGGATTTATAGATTAAAATAGTTTAGAATAGTTGGAAGAGAGGAGATGAAGTGATGTAACAAAACTAATAAAATAAAATAAATCTCAATTTTATCCCTTAAAGTAAGTTAGACCTCCTTCACACTAATACCTTGAAATATAGATAAAAAATTGTAGAAAATCGTCTTATTTCAGTACATTTGTATTTAGTGCAAAAGCATTTAGGAGCAGTTTTATGCATTTATTTGTGCGTAATTTTGTATGAGAAGCAAGCGGAAGTTAAGTTTATATATATAACATTATATAACCATAGCCCATATCGGTGGGCATACATTATTGTATGTGTCACACTTATAAATATAAAATAATATGTATATAAAAAAATGTTAAACATATAAAGTCGTCCTTTAGGAGAAATATGAATACTTTTTACAATGTTTTATATGATTGCACTACTACATGGCACAGTTAATATAGGCCTTATTAAAGGCAATAGTGTTATTTAACTTCAAATTTAATTTCAGAAAAATATATATTGAATTGACTCAATTATCTGGCGTTCAGCTGTTGTTGTAAATTCGCAATTAACCAACTAAGTTTAGACGTAGTCGATTTGGGTTAGAATCAGAAACAGAATAAATATAGTATGTCTGTAACATACTATTCTTATTTTGTTATGGATTAAACAAAATATGTATATAAATATAAAGCTTTCCGCTATATCCCGCAAACAGCAGGGTAGGCAGAGGGAACCTAGAGTTGAGACACTCCATTCTCTAAATTCAACAGATTATATATATAATATAGATCATGGTTACAAATAAAATATACTTAAATGAACATAAAATGGTGAATAATATGTTTTATGACAAAAAACAACAGTGTGACACATTTTTTGTAAAACTATTTTAAATAATAGTCCATCGTGTTTGCATAATATAAAAAACATTCACGTCACTTTTAATGTTCAAAATGTATAAATAGTTTAATATTATGGAATTTACAGTCTAGATTGGTAAAGGAAATATTATGATTTAATGCATAAATGCCAATCGTGGCGCAGGGACACAAGCGTGCAACTGTAACCGCGGCAGGTTGTGGGTTCGGTACCTACTATAAGAAATAAATATCATTTTCTTGCTCTGGTAACGAGGCAAAGCGCGGCGTTGAGTTCCATCATTCAACACACAGTGCTTCTAAAACACAACGGAAAGTGGGAGAATTGAAGTGTCTTAATGGCAACAGAGTCTTTTACCACCAGATCCCCAGTTTCCCTCTACCTACCCCTCGTACGAAAGAAGAAAAAAATAATAATGAGAAACATTATTTTTAAAATGAATAATTAATTACCTATCAAGTTCCTGTTATATTTTTTATACATCCTGTATTTTTTTTATACATTTATTATTATATCTTGTTAGTATGAATAAACACCATAATTACTGAAATTTGTTGAGATAACATTAGAATGACCGATGACCGACCGATGAATGAATGAGTAAAATAGTAAAAAAAACAGTTATGAAAATTAAAAACTTATTTTCATCTATAAATAATCAATATCTTAGTATCTTTATCAATCTAAACTGTATGTATGTATGTATATTATGTGTCAACTATTGTATTTAGCTGGGCAAGTCGTCGAGAAACTCCACGTACGTGAATGGAAAGTGTCCAACTTTCCCGTTCAGCTCGCCCTCCCATTGCCCGTTTATATTCATTTTTGTTACCTGTAACATATAAAAAATATGAGAATTAAAATAAATTAGTATATTGTAAAACAATATTACGTCCCTTTTGCCAAATAATAATTCAAAGCAAATCTCTTTGGGTAGTGGAAATTTGTGTGATCAGGAAGGATTCAGACGATTCAGACTTGGACGGTTTCTCACAGGCGTGGGTTTAAATTTTTTTACGTTCTAATTTTTAAACGTTTTCTCAATAATTTATGTTAAAAAGTTACAGAGATGTATAAATATAACTTTACATCGACGATAATTATATTTTATTACATAAGAATATTTCCTTTACAAGATATGATATCTATAAGGTCAGGTAATTGAGGCCAGCCGTGGCGCAAGGGCACAAGGGTGTGACTAAACGTGGTGGTGGTTGTGGTTTCAATTTCCACTCGAGGAAATGAAATATTTAAGACTTCATTTCTTGTCTCTGGTGTCGAGACAAAGCTTGGCATTGAGTTCCGCCTCTCAACAGGCAGTTTCCCGAGAATTCGGCGGAGAGTGAGGAGCACAATGTCGGGCTCCCTCAGCCTAAACTGCTACATGCGGGGTACAGCGTGAAGCTGAAAAAAACATCTATACTAATATTGAACGCGCTAATTTCAAGGGTCACTGTTTCAAATTAAAAGATAGTTTATTGAATAAGGATTAATGTGTCAGAGTTACTTTAGGCCATCTGTTATACATAACGTGGCCATTCTTTTTCTGACTCAAAACGGCACATCGGTTTTTAACGTTAATTAGCAATTTTTTTAAGTACTGTATTAGAAAGTAGTATTTTGTGTCTTTTTGTGTGTTATATGCTTTTGGCGTTTTCTTGGTATAAGTCGCAAGAGTTTTAGGTGCTTTCTGTACGTTTTAAGGAAAAAAGGAACCCTTATAAGATCACTTTGTTGTCTGTCCGTTTGTCTGTGTCAAGAGCCTTTATCCCAGGAACGCTTGAAGATATCGAGAAGAAATTCAAACCATATACTCAGATCTACGGTCCTATGATTTCCTGAAAAAATGTATTTCTTCTTTTGCTTGAAAAAAAAAGGAATGGTCATTTACATGGCACAAAACATGTATTTCGACACTATTACAGATACTTCATAGGTCAATAATTATGAAATTTAGCAGCTAATATTTACAAGTAGTATTTAGTTCAGGCAAAAATCTGAATACTATTTGCTGTTAAATCATAAAAAAGTGTACCAAAAAAAGCTAGTTCATGTGAGGTATTAGATAGAAGGGCTCTGGCTAAGCTAAGCTTGAATTTTAGAAAAAGCTCAACCTTTAATTTTTGTACGGAACCCTCGGTGGGCGAGCCCGACTCCTGTTTGACCGGTTTTTAATTTTAGTGGATATATTTAACTATTTTTTAACAATACACATGGTACTATAATCGACGCGGCGAATCGACAAATTTTTCGTGGCATTTCAAGAAAAGGGTTATTGTCACTTCCCGGTGCCGTCTGTAGGGACAGCGGGACACACAAGCAAAACGGGACATCGGACACGGTCCCGTTTAAACGAGACATCTGGTCATACACAACTTTTAGTTAATTATTTTAAAGCTAGTTAGATATATTTACTATATTATCACTTTAAATTGGTTCTAAATACCATTATTATAAATTTATCAACTACCTTGAGTAAATCCCCTTCCTGCAGTTTGAGCGCGGTCTTGTCGTACGCGTTAGGTACCCGCGACTGTCGCACTCGCGCCAACGCTGGTAGCGTTCGCTAAAAATAAATGTATTTATATTATACAGAGTAATAGATAGAGTACGAAGTCGTGGCGATGAGACATAAAATGCATGTAAACATGTAATCACGGCGATGGTTGTGGGTTCGACATTCTCTCGGAGTAAACTAGTACCAATACGTCTACTCTCGCTGGTGGTTCCCGTAATAATGACGTCACAGGTGGTGATATGTTAATATGAATGAGTGACTATATGGAATGAGTGAATGAGTCGTGAACCCTGAAGTTTGTTTCTGAACTTGACAAAAAATTATCAGCATACGTATTAGACGATACCTATAAGACGATTTTTACAATTTTCAAAAAAAATTGATTAATATTCTATTTTATATGAAGAAAAATAAAGGTCGAATTTGTTGTTTTTTACAGTTTCAAACAAGAAAAATTTGTAAGAATATATAAAGACAACAGATTTAGCAGGTTTATTGAGCCTTGCATTGTTACCTGCATATTGGTTCCCTTCTGTGGCTGTTTGTTGGTGGGCGGGCTCGGCGGGTCGAGCTGGCTCAGCGCCTCGTTGGGCGGGTACGGCGCGCCCGCTGCGTCCAGCAACTGGGAGATATCACAAATTTACGTAAGTTAGGAGAGTAGTAATAACGCAGGGGTACAAGCGTGCGACTGTGAAAGCGACGGGTTTTGGGATCGATTCTCACTTGAAGAAAGTAAATATTGCGATTTTGCTGTCGAAGCAAAGCGCGGCGTTGAGTTCCGCCACTCAAAATCTAATTCAAAAAATATATACTAAAACCTACCCTCTGTACGTATGGTACGGGTATGGATCCGATCCTGCCCTGGGCGTTCCTAGCTGTCCACCATTGTTCCTCATCACGATTGATGACCATTAGTTTCTCACCACGGCTGAATGGTAAGTCATCTGCGTCCTGGAATTGTGATAAAATATATTGACATGAAATATATTATATACTTTATATTATCATATTGAGGCCAGTCGTGGCGCAGGGGCACGAAGTCTTACTGTAAAATAGACTGGTTGTAGGTTCGATCGCCACTCGAGGACATGTAATATTTATTTAAATTATATATTTTTTTTCATTTTTGGCTCTGGTCTCGAGGCAAAGCACGGCTTTGAGTTCCGCCACTCAACACGCAATGCCTATAGAATTCGGTGGAAAATGGGAGTGTCTTAACACAAGGTTCCCTCTGAATATGATGCTGTGAGCGGAATACAGCGTGGTGAAGCTAAAAAAATACCATATACAACCATACTAATAAATTTAAAGGCTTAAACTTCACACTTCACCCTGGGACTGCCTACATATAAACATATCGAGAATGTATTCATTAGGTTCGTCTTGCTAATGTGTTTTGATGATAAATGCGTTTTTTGTTTGTTTTTAAACTATTAATAAGACGCTCGGTTCATCAGGCACCGCTCATTTTTCGAGATATTGTGTGTTGAGAGGCGGAACTGCACGCCGCGCTGCCTCGATGGAAGAAAGAAAAAGTGAAAATAATCGATTTTTTTTGGTGCGAGTGGATGGAAAAATGTATTAAAGTATAGACAAAAAAGTGCATAACAATTTCGACAACAAAAAAATTGATAATATACAATATTTGTTTTCTTATACGACATCCTCAAATCAAATTAAACAGAAACAATAGTTATCTGTCGCACTTTCTACATAGGCTACACTAGAAAACCCACTGAGTGAGATTTGAATATACTATACTATTTCAATGATCGCAAGTGAAACTGTAGAACTGCGTCACGTAGACTAACAAACACGCGAACACCTATAAAAAATACGAGACTAAACATTCACCGGCAGCGTTAAATCTAAAAACAAATATGTAGTAAACAAAACACGTTCCTATAAAACAGACTTCGAAATCACGAACACTTTCTTTTACATTTTTTTTAGCTTCACGCTACATCAGAAGCAGAGGGAACCTAGTATTAAGACACTTCTTTTTGCTATTTCCATGCATTCCTGCATGCTGAGTGGCGGAATTCAACACCGTGTTTTGCCTAGCTACCTGCCTAGCCCAGATCTGAACCTGTTTAAAATATATTTATATATTTAGAGTAACAACTATTCACTTTCACACTATCGTTCCGATCAAGTTGCGGTCTAATCACGCATATAAGTATATTTCTCATATAAGAACATGAGACGGGGCGGACAACAAACCGTGACCGGCACTATAATGTAGTTACTTGCTTGCCGTCCGATTCGAGATATGTTTAAATGCGGAGCTCAACGCCCCTCGTTTTACTTAGGGTATGTTCATAATATAAGAGAAATTTAAGTTAATTTCAGTTCTAAACTAACTAATCTAACCTAACCTAACTAAAAATGCATCATTTTCCATAATGGGCCACTGCGCCTCAATGGCCTCTACAACTGCTAAGAAAATATATTAATTAGTAATAGTATTCATTTGAAATTCACACATTTAAAAATATCATAATAACGCCACGTTTTTCCCAATCGTAATATAAGGAAACAAGTGTACTTCCCATAAGCCAATTTACTTAATAGGAATTTAATTAAATAATTTTCGTTTTAATAATTCATATTGATAGTATATATTAAATAAAAAATGTAAAAAAATGAAAAATCTTCTATAATACAATATTTTATAATTTTTTATATTTCAATATTTATATTTTTTTTGGAAGTAATAATTGATTAAAAAACAATTCTTTACTAAAGCTGTCATTATCGAATTTAAACTTAATGTATTACTATTTTAAGTTTAATAAAAAAAAACTATATATATTTTTTTGTATTTAAAACAGATGTTCAAAGCAATTTTAATATAATATTAGTACACAACATTTCATATCAAGTACAAGCGTACTCGAGTACATTTTTCTATCGAGTCAGGGCGGTATCGGCATAGAAACCCATTTAGTTTGGTTATTTATAAACGTTTACGTTTATTAGATATTTAGTCATCGCAATCAACCCACTGCCATAGATTAGTCTTTACGGGGATCTATTTTAGGAGGTGTGAGGTTTACTTCCGCTAAATAATATACGTTATGAGTTTTTAAAACTAGCAACACATAGCGGCTTCCCCGCTTAAAATTTATTGTTATATTATATCCAAAATTTTCCATAAATTAGAACCGATATGACCTAGTTTGCCTCAATTTTAAGCAACCTTCAGGACGTCTGGTGGGAGTAAAGGTCCACGTAAAGTGTCTGGCTAAAGTCATTCTTTATTATGTTATTGGTTACAATATTCTTAAAAACATATTTAAATACGAGGATTTCTACTTTAACGTAGGTCGGCATGGCTTTTATGTACCTTTAGTTTGAGCTACCTCTGAAAGATCCCCACTTTCAAGTTAGTGACTGCTAAAATGACGTAGGTGTGGAGGGGCAGGGATCCAGTCTACACAGTTAAATTAATTTATTGACTGTCGGATTTTCTATTTATTTTAATCTTTAACCGCAGATAAATTGACACATAATTAAATTGTTCGCGGATCACAATATCAGGTTTCAATACAAAGAAACAAATTAATTAACTACATATTTCAGCATTAGTGGGGTAGCCAGAGAGAGCGGAACGTCAAACGCTAAGGTCTCTGCAAACCTCTTTCGCCACATCCCCCGTCGAACTGAGCAGGTCAAACAGAAAATCATGACCATGATCATTAAAAAAAAACGAATATTCAACTTACACTTCCAACAAAATCGAACTTGGCTATTACGACCTCCAGCACGTGATACAAATGTGGGGTTGCGGAAGGTGTCGCTTGAGCACTGGCTTGAGACAGTGGCCTCACCAACGGCGTGGTGTCCAAGTAGTGGAGCCTGTAGAAGGCTAACAGGGCTGGCATGTCTGCGAACAGCTGGTTGCCGATCCTGAATCGTGTGGTACCATCGGCTGATATCACACGGTTCACTATGTAGTGGGACACGCGGTCATCCTCCCTGGAAAATAATGTTTTGAATCGGTTATTATAGAATAGAATTAAATAGGTGAGTTGGTAGTGACTATTGATATAATTATGGAACGGAAAGTTTAGGGGATTGATGTTGATTCGAAATCTTTATTACGGTACTAAACTTTTTTTTAGGTCCACACTGTATCCTGTATATAGCACGGTAGACAGAGTGATGTAAAGAGGAGCCCAGCGTTAAAGACACTCCGTTCCCCGGTTTCACCCAACTTTAGAGACATTGTGTGTTGAGTGGCGGAACACAACATGCAATGGTTCCCAACCCGTGGTCCGCGGACCGCGGTATATGCAGAAGAAACAGCTTAAGGACAGCACACAACCTTGGGGACGCCAGCGTACACGGGCATGTAAAAAAAGCTTCACGCTCACACTTTACAGCAGGGTAGTGACCTAGTAGAGGACCTAGTGTTAAGACACTCCATTCCGTAATACGAGCATAAACCTTCGATAGCGACTTCGATGCTGCACCTAGTAAGAAAGCCGGCAATCCGTTTGCATAAATTCTCGGGAAGCCCGTAAGATGGAAGTTTTGCAATGAGACCTAACATTCCATCGAAGGCCTTCGCCATGTACAGACTAACTGACAGGCCCTCTCCTTTGCTTAGAAGATTACTGTCTGTAGTTTGTTGGATGGGAACCGACGTTTTTCTTCGGCATCGAGTGGATAAGAGCGCTCTTTCACGAGTCTGGGCCTACGCCTACTATTCCGCTAAAATTAAATCAAAAGCACTTGTGGAAGACGAAAAGTATGACGTTAGTATACACATACACATAAGAATATATCCAAACTCACTTATAACTGTATATATTTACATAATATATGTAATTCAATAGTTAATTCCCACAGTATACTGAATAAGCTAAAGTTAATCAGAAACTGATTCGCAATTCTTTTAGCACGGACGCGTGTGAAGTTACTGAATTCAGGAAGAACTCATTGAATCACAAAAGGATAGAAATTGCAAAGATGTTTTTGAATGTCTTGAGTAGTTTTGGTGCTAAAATTTTGCCTTGCGTTATTTTATAGTTTACTCAACAACTGATTTATGTATACAAGATTTTTCTGCTTTGTTGGTAATAAAAAACAAGGCGAGAAAAATTAAAGTATTTGATGATTTGCATGTAGCTTTGAATAACAATATTAGTCCTAGAATAGCCGAACTCGTTAAGACGATGCAAGCTCAGAAATCACATTAATACATTTTTTTTCCTTCACTGTTCACGCTATATCCCGCATATGTACATGGTCGACATATGGAATCTAATCTTAAGACACTCCGTTCCACTACTTTTCTACGTATTTTCGAGGCATTCGTGTTGAGTGGCAGAACTCAACGCCGCAACTGGAAATCAAACCCACAACCGTCGCGTTTATAGTCACACGTTTGTGCAACTGCGTCACGACGGTCTTGCGGGGAATTATAGAAGTTTTTCGAAAAATATCAATGATTCTTAACTTCCTATTGAGTATTTATTTAAAAAAAATATTTGATTAATACAGTTTATTTTTATTATACCTACATAGTGGTCCCTGCTAGCAAGAATGATATAAAAGTTATCTTGAAAAGGTTAGAAAACCCTGTACTAGAGCGAGGCAATGAAAAATAATTTGTTCCACTGAATGGGAATCGAACTCATAACAGTTACGTTTACAGTCAGACACTGTACCGCTGCGCCACGACGTAATGTAAATAAAAAAAGTATTTATATATTTAGAGCACGCAAGAGATTTATATTATATTTAATTATCTTTTATACATTTTTATACTTTTTGTAATTACTGTGTCTTTTCTTGGGTGTACAATAAAGAGTTCTTATTATTACTATTATTACACCTATAGACAAGTATAGAGTTAAAAAACAAGGAAATATAATAACGATGATTCTATCTCTATAAAAATAATTTGCATTTATTAATATACCAATGTCTATCTACTGAATATACATATATTTGTCATGAATTCAGTAGATAGACACCAGTAGCATATATATGGATGGGTGAACAATAAGAACTCATTGTTAGTAGATAACAACTTAGTTAATTTGTAATAAAATAATAACTGGCAACTTGTTAAATGAGACCTGTCAACTGGAAATATTTACTAGTTTACTATAGTACATAGTGGGGAACGGAGTGTCTTGACACTAGGTTCCCTTTGTCTATTTGGTTGTGTGCAGGATGTCTTGATTTAATTTAATTTTAATTTACTATAATATATTAATATAATAAATAGGTACATTAAAGTGATTAACAAATTTCATAACTGTAAGTCAAAGAGACATACAACTTATAAAAGTTGACTAGTATGTGAGTGCATGCTCGAATTTTGTAAATGACACACAAATATAATTCTGTTATATTTTACAACAGCTCCCAAGCATTATTCTGACATAACTGATTCCTAGATTTAAAAAATACATGTTTATGTTCTTTACTACTCATCAAGGCTAGGCTAACAAAGTTGTTGGTATTTTAGAATGCAACTTTAATTGTTAAGTTGTTATAAATATGGTTGGTAACATTTTTTTCCCCCGTTCTCGTTTTTTGTGTTTATCGAATTTTTACTGTATCTAAACATTTATTATATTAACAAAAGTAGTATTCTAAAAAATTGCACATTTTGAGTATAACACATTTTAAGGTATGAAGTATAAAATAAAAAGAAGAAGTTTTAATAAGTTTAGTTTTAGTTTTTTGTTAGTCACGACTAATAAAAACAATTTACAACAACACTAAAGTTTTTGTATTAAAAAAAACATAAAACAAGATTGCAATTTTCATAATAATTCATAAATTGCCAAATATTGACTTTCTTATTTTAAAATTAAATATTTTTTTGAATCTATACACTCATAAATACTTACCTAACACACAACACATAGTCGCCGTGTATAGTTTTGGAGTCTCGCACAAGGAAAACACCACTTTCAGTCTCGTTTAGCAGCAGCTTCGATGCCTCCGCTCGTGACAGACCACCGAAATACCAGCTGAAATTAATTATGGGATATTAATGTATACTCTTAACAGTCTTACAGTTGATCTAAAAGATATCATGGATGTCTTGGAAAAATTGTGACCTTTGGAATAATTATAAAAGAATGTTTAAAGTATTGTTTTTAATCATTTAATGTGTTAAGCAGAGAGAACAGAGGGAGATTTTTTTATTACCATAACTATTTTAACACTGTTCATACTATAAAACACGTTTATATTCCCACAACTCCTCTAATTATAAGTTTTTTTTAGCCTCACACTGCATCCTGATTAAGCAGCTAGGCATAAGGAATATAGTGTTAAGACACTGTGTTTCACACGTTGCTTAGAAGTGGCAGAGACATTGCTTGTTCCTTGTCAGATATCAATACCACACTTTACTTTGCTATTGTAGTGTGGAAATAAAAAAAACTCAACCCAACAAAATCAACCAGCATTGTCTCTAAATAGGTAACTGTCTTCCTACCACCCAGACACTAAGAGACTAAAGTATCCTATTTTAACACAATTATACACTTTTTAATTTAATTTCTCATAGATCGATAAATTGTTTATATACTTATATACTAAAAAGCAACAAACATGCAAAGATGTATATACAAATATTATGAATTCTATACATTATAGTCCAAGAAAGCAGTTAAGTTGTCTTTCAAAACCAGGACAGTCATAAAACATCACTGAAACTATAATCTGTTATTAGAATTACAATGAACAGAAGCACAATTACTCACATGCCTACTACCTACTCTAAACTATATTTTAGCTCAAATCTTACTATGAGGAAAATTTTGTTAATATTTTCAATAAAGAAAATATCAATATTTTATTTTTTTTTTATTTTTTGGAAGTGCTATTCCACTAATTAGCTTATTCAACTAATTGAGAAAGATATTATGAAAAAGTTTAACCATTCAAACACACTAAGTAAGTAATGAAAACTAGTGATCATTTATATTTTTTAAGTCATGTTTTTGACGAAAGATTTTCACTTTTTTACTGAAAAGGTTTAAAAATTAAATCTGGCAACCACTACTAGTATGTTGGTTTGTCACTTGCTTATAGTCACATAAGAGTGGTAAGCTAAAAAAATATAGTCACAAACAAGTATCAATTCAGGTATTCATATCTAGTTTGAAGCACTAAATATTGTCATTAAAATTCATTTCATGTTCCACGTGTCATAACTGCCAATTCACACTTAAAATATGGATTTGCATAGAACTACAATTTACATTTATTGGTGTCCTATTATAACTGTAAAAAGCAAAGCAAAGAAGTTTCATAGTTTTTCCTACATAGCAGGGTATGAAGAGGAAACCTAGTGTTAACATTAAGATACTTCACACATTATTTTTCAACACATTATGTGGTGATTGATGTACTCCCCAATAAATGAATGAATGGATGGAATTTGAACCCGCACCTTTTAGAAACCATCCAAGTGCTCTGATCACTAAGCCACACATTCTCCTCAAGCTATGTCGAAGAGGCGTGGGTTGAAATTCCAATAAATTCAAATATTTATATGTTTTCTTAATTAGTATTTTTCTTTCCTATGTCTGGAATAACACTTTAAAAATGTTAAAAATAAGTGAGACACAGTCACACAGCATTTAATTGTTTGATCCCCACTTTGCAAAATAATAGTATACAAATTATTTGCATTACCTAAATGTGTGACAAACAATGTAGGTATATTTTTTTTGTATAAATTGAATTACAAAAAGTTACCAAATCAAATGATACATATATTTCACAAGGTATAAAACCACCTAAAAATTTAAAAAAATATTATGATTTTATTTAAAAAATATATAAGAATCAGTGTGTGTTAATAATAATAAACACATTTTTTAATGAATAAATGATTCAATGATGAAAGAAAAATGTGTATTTTATAGTGACTAATGAATGAAAAAAAAATGTACTGGAAATATTTTAACTGAAACAAATTACACCAGAAGAAATATTTTGTATATAGTCTTTTTGGGTTATTATTTATCTTACAACCAAAAGAACTGTGCTTAGAATTAGTTATGGATATTATTATTTCTTATTAGTAAAGTCACTATATATATCATCGCTCTGGTAACAACAATAAAGCGCGGCGTTGAGTTCCAGCACTGAACTGAAGAATTGTCTTGACACTAGGTTCACTCTGGCTACCCTGCAATGCGGGAAATAACGTGAAGGTGAACCATAAAACTATTGCAATATAAAATTTACCTGGTCATGTCATTCTGGTCAAACGAGGCCCCAATATTAGGGTTCGCCATCCCGCCTGTTTAATGCTAATACTAATCACGATTACCGATACACCATCACGATAACACCGGAAGTGGAATCAAGTTCATTACACTGTCGATATCACTGCTCCCAGACTGAATGCACTCAATTTACAAATCTAAACAACGTTTCCGCAAATTTCGTACAACACTTTAATAATAATATGCCATTCGTCGCAAGGTATAATTACAATTTGTTGACATTTATTTTATGGGTAAATCACCAAGTTATATTCACATCGTAACACATGTTTTCGCTATCCTCATGCACTGATATGGAGACGACGCACATACGCGCACTTTTCTAACTAACTTTGGGCTGCAATAAGTAAAATAAGTCTATAATTAGATCAAATTATAAATAATGTTCCACGGGTCATACACGCGAAGTTTCGTACGATAGGGCGTAGACAATGTGTGATTTTTTTCTATTTTGACGCATAATACTTTTCTAATGAGTTTGGTTTGTGGTCATTTATTAAAATAAATGGTAAACATTTATTGAATGCTGCACAATATAATTGTTTTATTTTAAATCATTAGTTGTTTCTTGCTGTGTATTTAGAAAATATTATTTTGGCTCTTGCTTTCTATTTAATAATCAATTTTATTAAAATGACAAGATTTTATAAACATTTACACACAAATAAAAATTATTTTAATTATAATTTCTGTGACATACATTAAATGTGTAGTCACATTAACTACTTTTGATTACTTTAGCTTATTAAGGTTATGAACCACAATAAGCTGTATATAGTTTGATTGAGAGATATTTATTTATTGACGGCAACACATACGTCATTACACATCACCTTCGAAATCTTAGTCTATGGTGTGTGTCCATTGTTTTTCTACAATGTTATTTTTCTGACTGCTGCTGGTGGACGAAAAATTTATCTCGCTGCGTCGAGTGTGGGGTTTGTGCTAGTGTTCGTGTTC
>JAATLQ010031241.1:124374-135007 GCA_013421005.1 Heliconius erato x Heliconius himera | reverse complement strand
ATTTATTAGCAATAGATCACTAAGATGTCGTCACCGAGCGCTGGGAAACGTCGCATGGACACGGACGTCATAAAACTGTATCCTTTGTTATAATATTCTATACAAGCAGTACTGCGCTGGGCCTCCATGTAAATAAGTAGGTAGCCCATCAGCTGATTGTCACGACCCAATACAAAATCGATACGGGCCGTTTGTGTATTAACGCTGTACCCTACCGACGTTAATGAGCTACCGTTTGATCGTATGCTACATATTTTATTTAGAAAAAAAGCTTTGAAGGGCTTATCAATGGTGCTTTGTGTAGGTCCGTCATACGTATCTATATATAACACATAGATAAAACACGATACGTTAACGTTAGCGAACGGTGTTCTTCCGTGTATTTAGATTGTAATATTTCGTAATTTGTATGTAGGCCACGGTCTCAATTGCGCATTTTTCTAACTTCATTGCCATAAGCTATTAACGAAGTATACCTTAATTCATTCCCTTTGAGATAATAATAAACAGATGCGTTGTAATAATCGATAGTATTTTTTTATTAGTATGCAAAGGTTGCATGTTATTGTTCCATTGTTGAAAAGGTCCTTTATGATGTCATACACAAAAACAATTTCGTATTTATGTTCAATTAAATATTTGATTTCTGTTTTAAATGATGCTGTTCATAGTAGTTTTGGTGTATTGCCAAATGTTAGTAACATCAGTAGACATAAATAGCGATGCATGTTATAATATTTCAAATTGTAAATAAAATAAAATAAGTGACTAAAATTATTCTCTTATTGATTATATAAATAGGCTTATGCTTAATAAGTACACTTCAAATTATTAAAATTAAACAAATCTAAACATTGGTATATTCTGGATAGTGATATGTTGAGTCCTTAGATAATTTTCCTATACATAATTTATATTCTCATATGATGAAAATCTTTTTCTTATCTACAACATTATATACTACTAGTTTTTATTTAGCTTAAAAAATTGATTTTATGCATCTAAATGTAACTAGAGTATTTTAATTAATATTTTGTGCTATTGGCCAGTTAATATAAACAATTTATTTGTATTTTAATGTTAACAATTTATTAGTAAATTCAGGAGAAAAATAGAAATATATACATATTTTTCTACAAGATGTATAAAGCTAAAAAAAGGATGAATAGAATGTGAACCCACACCATTTTTTTATTTACATGTCTTAAATATTTGTAGCTGTTATAATACAGTGTCTGTCATCATGGAAAGAGTGTTATTCATACCTCTAGGTCTACCCAATATGTATAGAAAAAGCATAGTAATATATACTAAAGGGTTCATTCACTTATTTTTTTATGCTAAAAAATATATTAATCAAATATTTGCTTGTCATGGTAAAAATACATTCACCAACCAGCCAAATGGATTCCCACACTGTGTCAACTTGTTTAAGCAAAATTGATAAGCCTTATCAGAAATAGGTATGACAAGTGGAAAACTATCATGTTTTTAAAATATTTTGATTCAGTTCATAGATAGGGTTCAATTACAGACCATTACTATTTTTAGTCTTATGTCCTTAATATACTGCAAATTATAAATATTCTACATAATATTTTTTTTATTTTCCTGCTGTTTTTTTTTATGAGTGAACAGAAAGAACCTAAAGATTCTTTATTATTCATTCAAGCAGAAATAATAATCTAGACCATGGATATGAGTAAGTGTGAAATGAACCCATAGTCATTGTATATACTTAAATTGGACCACAGTGGTGTAATAAATTATTTCTAAATAATATGTTACTTAAATATCCATTAGAAAACGTCATAAAAGAGAAATTCTGTATGTTACTGTTTTTGTACAAATCATCATTGTAAATTGTTGTGAAGGAGTATCATGAATAGTATAAATTATTATTATTTTCTACTAGATTTGTAATCTAGGCCCACAATTATTGAGGCCGGCTGTGGCTCAGAGGCACAAAGTGTGTCTGTAAACGCGGCGGTTGTGGGTTCAATCCCCACTCGAGGAAATGAAATATTTATTTAAATTTATATTTTCATTTCTTCACTCTGGTGACGAGGCAAAGCGCGGCGTTGAGTTCCGCCACCCAGCACGCAAAGCCTCCAGAATTCGGCGAAAAGTGAGGAAGAAGTGTCTTAACACTAGGTTCCTTCTGCCTACCCTGCTGTGTGCGGGATGTATGTGTGTGGGTTAATTGAACATAAATGCGGAATGACAGTGTGAAACTGATTTATTATATTTATTATTGTAAAATTTTCCTTAATTACATAATCAGCATTGAAAGTAAGCATGAGGTCACAATATTAGGGGGTCTCAACGAGTTCTGCGTAAAGTTCTTTGGACCTCCTGGCAGTGAGTATAAATATATATTTATTGTATTCTACAAAATTCCATTCCTTCTAATATAGGTATTATACATTATATTAATACCTATATTAATAAATGATTCATGTTAATATTTAATTTTTAATAGCAATTAAATTTAGCCCAAAAGCAAAGTGTTGGTTGTGAGTTTGGAGAATAATAATTTTTAACTATTTTCATTTCTCCGTTCTAGTAAGTAACACGAAGCGTTGATTTCCGCCACTATACACAAAATGTCTGTAAAATAAGGCGGAAAAAAGAGAATGGGGTATCTTAAAGTTCCCTATGTATTCCCTAGTCTAATATTATGAAACATTTGAATAAATGTTTCAAAATGTAACTCATATTGCATACAGGGTCGATAAGTATGCCATACTTCACTTCACATGTTAGTTTATAAAAATAAACTTTTCGAGATAATTTTACACTTTTACCTCTTCAGCGACGTTAAAGTTATTAATATACATGTTTCGTTGTTCTAATAAAAATAGTCCTGACATTTTGTCTTAGGGTTCCGTACCCAAACGATAAAAAGGTAAAGATAAAAAAGAGGTCCATCCGTCCGTCTATTTGGCGATATCTCATGAACCGCGATATTTGAAATTTTCACAGATGATATATTTCTTTTACCGCTATAACAATAAATACTAAAAGACAAGAATATTGATTCTTAAGGCGGCTCATGGCGAGACATGGTTTTTACGCCTTTTTATAGATGATGGTACGGAACCCTTTGTGCGCAAGTCCAACTCGCACTTGGCTGGGTTTTCTTTATTAAAAATTGATTTTTATATAATAAGTACTTACGTATTCTTGAAACTAGTCCTGGGCGGTGGCGCAGAGGGGCGAATTGTAAGCGAGACAGGTGAACAGTGGGTTCAATTTCCATTCGAGGAAATGAAATATTAAAATATTTTCATTTCCTTTCTGAGTAACCACTCAACGCGCAATGCCTCCGTAAGTCTCCGGAATGTGGGGAATGGAAGTGTCTTAATCTTAAGGGGACGGGGTGACATAACACTAGGTTCCCACTGCTTACCCTGCAATATGCGGGATACATATAAAAAAGAGTACCTACCTATTCTTGTTTATATCTGATTAAATTTAAAAAGCGTTTTTGTGTTCCTACGGTTAATGCATATGATTGTTATTAAAGTTTACTTTTGTCTACATATACATACATATATTCGATAGTCTTATTTAATGTCACATTTTTTAAATCGTCCAGAAGATCTAAATATATTTTATATTTTTGACCATTGACTGGTCAATGCACTTAGTGAAATTTGAACCCACGACCTCACCAATGTGTAAATTTTAATTGTATGTAAAAATTGTATGTTGTCAATAAAATTATTTTGGCCAATACGCAATTTAACTGTTGCGTAGCTTGGGAGTGGATATTTTGTAAACACTCTAATATTATAAACTAGCGGCCCGCCCACGACTTCACCCGCTTAAAAACATGATTATTGATTTAATAAGCAGAATTGATTGACAACTCTAATGACTTCTAATATGATTTTTTTATTATTTTAATCTGTAATATTCTAATATGATTTTTTTACGACCTTATCATAATTTCTATAAAAAAAAAAATGATTGTTTCGAAGTAAAAAATGTGACCAATGTTGATATTTGATATTCATAAAATATATATAAAGCTAATTATTTATTATATGTTATATACATGTATTTTATTTATATTTTTGTAATATTACGTATATTTTTGTAACATTCTTTTTACCTGTATTATGTTTTTTAAAACTCTGTTAAATGTGCTGATGTCAGTTAATAATTTAATGTACAGCTTCAGAAACAGCCTTAAATGTTAAATTATTGATTTGGGTAAGGATTCATAATATTCTTTGTAAAATAACTGTAATGATTACATATTAACTCCTATACAGTTTGAAATTAGTTACATCTAAATGTACAATTGGTAAATATGTAGTTATTACAGAGAACACGTAGAAAAGATGTTTTTAGTCATTTTTATATAGATTTATTTCAAACGAACGAACGAACCAAAAAATCTATGTATTTACTTGATATTTCTTTGAAGATCAAATCGTTCTTTATCTCTATGTTGAATTTACGACTTAACAGAATTATATGAATGATGAATAAGATTTATGAATGTAATCTTCTCTAACAATTCAATTTTGTTTACATTATTGTATAAAATATTGTATAATAGTGAAATGAAAATATATATTTTTAAAGGTTTAAATAATTTACGCAGTGGCTACAGGTTTAAAGTGCTAAAATATTTTGTCAACAGATAGAAGTAGATTAATAGATTGCGATATGAATATTATTAATAGAGACTTTCTCTAGCTTTTTTTTATAACGTGTTTTTTTATGAGTATACACAATATATAATTTTATTATACTTTAACAGCTACACGATTTTTTTAACGGGAACCTAGGGTTAATACACTCGGTTCGCCGCTTTCCGACACATTGCATGTTGAGTGACGGAGCTCAACGCCGATTTTTGTAGTTTATCAAAGCGATAAAATTCCCTCTTGTGTTTATGGAACTAATTACCGACGCGCTTACTGAGACGTCCCGCTTGGTCATTATAGCCTTCCTCTCCATGTCACTTTTCAATCCTTCCTTGTGTAAAGGCTTCAAGCCCAGTTTCCACCGGAAAAGAAAAATAAGCGAGATCATTTCAACTCTTTCAACTGGGTTGATCCTTTCCGCCTAACTATTTATTGGTTTAAATACAAATATGCTGCTTACTATTGCTAGCTCAACCATAGTCCTTAATGGACTCAGTTCGCAGTGGAAACCGGACAGAAATGCTTTAGCTTCTACAGAATACTTTCTATTGTGTCTAAACGTGATAAATCATATAGATTCTAGTTCAGTTATAATTTAAATCAAATATTTATTTGTAATATTGTCGTAGCAATTAGTATTATCAAGGGAGGTTTGTTTTATAATACCTATTTGTCACCGTCCACTGCGCCCGAGGTTGAGGATACGATTTCCGAGATCAAGGGCCTTATTTGCGAGATCGTGGTTAGATAGTACGTTTTTCTATTGTCTTATAGTTGTGCATCTCGAAATATTCCTAAGAAATCAGTTATTACTTGGTATTTGGTTGTGTTTTATTTACTTACCAATTTTTTCGATTCTTCCAATTATGGCGTAAATCTTTTTGTGGAAAAGACAAGGCAAACGAGCGTTTAGGTCACCTGATGATAATCATCTGTGTCTCAGTGATCACAGCCCACGACTGAATGAATGCCGAAATAAACGCCTTAGTACCGGTGTCAGGTCAGGAGCACATGAACGGAGCACTAAAGGGAAGATGCCATCTGGTTCGCTCGACTTGTGTTAGTCTAAAGAAGACAGAGCTCGCCTAAGCCTGAGCTTTTTGGCTGAATTTAACTGCAGGCATTGAGGGAACACATCACGGGATGGTCGGCGGCGTTGTTCTTCGGTCATCCACAGTCAAGTTAGAGGCAAAGAAAGTGCCCAAGAGGCTTTTTCTTTAGCCGTATAAACCAAGATGTCATTTCTTGTGCGTAATGGCAGAAGCGAAGACTGTAGAAGGATAACTCTCAAGCTTCTCACCGATTTTGGCGATATTCTCGGACCTTTCTCTGGCAATTTGCCTCTTAAAGTATCTAGAGGCTCGGTTATACTTCTTCTTTGAGGCTTTCACCCCCAGATCCTTAGTAACCAGTGCCTCAGTCCAGATCTGATATGCCTCGAGTTTGCTAAAGGCAGCAAGTTTGCAAGGCGTATCAAATCAAGGCCGTGATTTGCCACCGATTAGCACTACAGCAGCTACAGGAATAACTAACAAAACTTTTACATGCGGACCGCATCTGTTATAATTGTAGTCTTCCTTTGATTTATTTAATTAGAACAAGTAATTTCTGAGATTCCTATGTTCAACCAAATACACTCTTCAGTTAGTAAAGATTGGTCATAATGTTATACGAACTTAAACATGAGTAGTTGTTACTTCCATTTAAAATTTGATAATTTTCTAATGACCATTTATTTTTAAATGTTGTTTTACCTATTTTAAACCTACTTTATTTGAATAATAAATTTAAGAAAATCACTAGAAGACTATTGACTATTGATGCTTGTAAGTTGATGCAAATAGTTGTGTTAACATATTTTAGTAACACAAAGCAATGCGATCGATTGTGCCTCTCAACACACAATACTCCGGAAAAGTCCTTCTGATCTCTTCATAGGATATGCGGAGTCAGCTTAGGTAATCGAGTCCGTAATGAAGAGATACATAGAATATAAGAAGAACGTGCTCAGCTGGTTTGTGCACGACGAAAGAATGAATGATGAAAGAATGGTAAATAAGATTTATTATGGAAAAGTAGGAATCGAGCCACACGACAAATCGCGCTTACAATTTGATCCCGATCCCACTGCGCCACGACGGCCTCAAATAAAAAGTAATACATTTTCTTTCAAATTTCAGCTCCCTACGAGGGTGGTGTGTGGCGGGTCCGCGTGCACCTCCCCGACCACTACCCTTTCAAATCCCCGTCGATCGGTTTCATGAACAAAGTGTACCATCCGAACATTGATGAAGTATCCGGCACTGTGTGTTTGGACGTTATAAATCAGGCATGGACAGCGTTGTATGGTAAGTTCTATTTTATAGATTCACGATGTATCCCAGGGCTACATATAGCAGGGTGGACAGAAGGAACTTAGTATATATTCCATCACAGATGATAATACAGATATTATATATGTTTTATCGAGGCAAAGCGCAGCGTTAAGTTCGGCTACTCAATGAAAGTGAGAAACAAAAGTGTTTTAATGAGAACGGAGTGTCTTGACACTCGGTCCCATGTTCCCTTTGTCAATCCTGATACTTGTAGAATACAGAGTGAAGGTAAGGAAATTGAGGTTTTAGTATATTGATTTCTTTCTAAGGAGCAAAAAGCAGTAACAATATGCGTAAAAGTTCAAATCGTATAAGTTTTCATTAGATTTACACTGTTTCCCACAAAATACGGTAAACCTGTACTGTACCTATAGTTGTGAGATCTAATCCATTTGATATAATCACTAATGAATACTTATTATTATACTTATTTTATTATTTATCCGGCCTAATGGAACAAAGGGACCAAGTTGGGCGCCACCACTCAACATGCCATGTCTTGAAACTGGCCAAAATATTAAAAACAATATTTTAAATTAGGTTCCCTGTGCCGACCTTGATAAAGCAAAAAAAAAATATTTTTTTTTACAAGATGTGTCTGTTTAATAAATGCATACAATGTTAACCTTAATTGTTCCTTTGTTAATTTATTGATTGCTACTTTTTTTTTTGCCTGTAATTATAGTAATTTTTTACCTGTTATAGATCTCTTGATACTATTAAATATATTACTATATACAAATACCTACTTGTTAAAAGATTTCTTAATTGCTTTTTAAATAGAAAAATTACAAATATAGTTTTTTTAGTTTTACACTGTGCCATGGGAACCTAGTGTTAACACTCATGTTCCCATGAAGACATTTCGGTTCTTCAATTTCTGCAGAGTTCTGGGAGCATTGCGTGTTAAATAGCGGAACTCAACGCCGCGCTATGTCTTGTTACCAGGGAAGAAAATATTAAACATTTCATTCCCCAAGTGAGAATCGAATACACAACCTTAGCGATTACCTTTGTACGCTACAATGTAAAGATAACTCTTTTTAACATAAGTAAATTGATGTCTTTTCAAATAATATAAATGTCTGTACTTACATTATATAACTCTACATAATATATGAGGCCAGTCGAGGCGCAGGGGCACAAAGTGTGACTGTAAAACCGACTGGTTGTGGGTTCGATCCCCACTCGAGGAGATGAAATGTTTATTTAAATTTATATTTCCATTCCTTCGCTTTGGTGTCGAGGCAAAGCGCGGCGTTGAATTCTGCCAGTCGACACGCAATGCCTGCAGAATTCAGCAGAAAGTTAGGAACGGAGTGTCTTAAAACTATGTTCCCTCTGCCTACCCTGCTGTGTCCGGGATACAGCGTGAAGCTGATTTTTTAAACATAACATAAATATAAGTCTTTGTGGTGCAGCAGCGTACCGTCTGACTGTAAACACGAGGGCTGTGAGTTTTATTCTTATTCGGGGAAATGGATTATTATATTAATCGTTCAAGTTTCGCCACTAAACAAGGAATTTGAAGACGCATAAAGTACGTAGTGTCTTAACACTAGGTAGAAAAAATCATGAGTGACTTACAATTTCGCAGATTTATCAAACATATTCGAATCGTTCCTGCCCCAGCTGCTGACCTACCCCAACCCCATAGACCCGCTCAATGGTGACGCGGCCGCCATGTACCTGCACAAGCCTGAGGAGTACAAGAAGAAGGTATCAGGTAAGTTTGACAGTTTGTTTTTTACATCCATATTGTCAGTTGTGGTTGGTGGCGTGTTGTGGTATAAGGTTTTCAAGGGATTTTAAGGGGGTGGAAATTTAAATTTGATTATTTACGTGACCAGTATCATCGATACTGTGTTTCCGAAGAGGACCTCAACTGAGGAATCCCCCTTGCCTCTCTTACCACCCTCTGCTGATTCAGTGTTCCAGACCAACAGTTAATATATTTTTAGTGAAGCTAGTTTGACTAAAATTATCGTTTTAATAATTATTGTACTGTAATTGTAATTGTTTTTTAATACAGTGGACCCGCCGTAATTCGGACCCTGTCCAATCCGTCGCCCTTTGTGCCAAATATAATGCATAGTCATATTATTACTAGTAGAATGTTTGATGATTTTTTTGATAACGAGGCACACTTATCAAAAAAATTGGGACTACAGGGAATCTTAGATGGTACTCTCTAATCCGACAACATTCTGCAAAACTCTTCTCGGATAACCGCGGGTCTACTTTCAGAAAATTAATTTTGATATTTAAAGTCTAATACATTTTAATTTTTTAATTAAATCTAGTAGATTTTAATATCAAAATTAATTTTATGAAACAATACTAAAATTCCATGTGAAATATTTTTGGATTTTGGACCCGCGCCTGCCATCACCCAAGCCCTCTAATTATTTTTTGTTAAGAATTATTTTATCAAGTAACATTTGGATCCCACCGATCCAGACTACGTCCGTAGGTTCGCGACAGAGGAAGCTCTATTAGAAAAGGACGCCATTACGGGCGTCGGCGCCGCGTCAAAACAAAATGGCGCCAACTCCGATACAGAATCATCAATGTCGGAGTTCAGTGACGACGAAGCCCACGACATGGAGTTATAACGCACGGAATATGTTTGCTAAAAATTTTGTCGATAATTTTTGGGCGCCCTCGTTCGGGTTTTTGATGGTTGATCGGTTGATAATTGTAGTTTCGTTTCGTTTCAAGGTTACAATTAATTGGTTAACGGGTTTAATTGACGTCGTTTGTCTGTCAATGTCAGATTTGTGATTTTTTTACTGTAGTGGCTGCTATACTTGTTTCGCGTTTTTTTCTTTACTGGGCTATTTAAAAAAAATAAATGCTCAATTATAAAATTAATCTATTATACAAGGATTACAATTTACTACTTTCATTGATTATTTAATTCATACTTATTTAATTCTTTATTTTACTTGCTATTGGATTTATAAGTTCAAATCTTAGGCAGTTTTTAGTTGATTTCACAAGTTATTGGTAATGTTTTCAAACTGTCCTGATTTTTTAAATTAAATAATAGTAAAAAATATGGCAGCCAGTTTTAAAAATATCAGTCATTTCGATTGACAGATACCTGAAATTATTAAAAAAAAATTGTCAAAATTTTAAACTGTTGTTTTGCTAATACAAGATATTCAATTACGGTTGTGCGTTCACTGTTCTAGTAATATACTTTTTAATGTTTTCTAACGATAAATTATTGTTCTTGAGTCCCCTTGAACTTTATATAATCTATGACTTAGAGCTACCTTGTATTATAGACAATAGTAAAAATAATATAAATAACCTCAATATAAAAAAAAATATACACTTTCCAAAAAAGCAGGGCGCCCGTTGACAAAAAGAAATTATCTTACTACCTCAACCATTTAAAAAAAGTGAAACTTAAAAAAAAATTCAAAAGCATAATTTAAAAAAAAATTACAAAACTCTTACATATCTCTAGAAATGAGTTTATTAGTTTTTACCTTCTGACGTTAGATGAATAAGTTTTAAAAAAAATTTTAGTTGTACTTGCGTAAAAAATTGTGACGAGGTAGTAACATAATGTTGTTTAACAAT
>JAATLQ010031241.1:111380-124364 GCA_013421005.1 Heliconius erato x Heliconius himera | reverse complement strand
CAGGGCGCCCGTTGACAAAAAGAAATTATCTTACTACCTCAACCATTTAAAAAAAGTGAAACTTAAAAAAAAATTCAAAAGCATAATTTAAAAAAAAATTACAAAACTCTTACATATCTCTAGAAATGAGTTTATTAGTTTTTACCTTCTGACGTTAGATGAATAAGTTTTAAAAAAAATTTTAGTTGTACTTGCGTAAAAAATTGTGACGAGGTAGTAACATAATGTTGTTTAACAATAAGTGTTTTATAATCTACTGTCCGCTGTCTGTTTTTTTATCTGTGGACCACAATATGCCAATTTTAGGATTCTAGATCTATGCTCAGAATATAAAACGGCGAAAGTGCTTTAAATAAAATAAAAAGTATATAAGAAAATGAATCGTGAATGGTTTCCTTTAAATTGTCTATGGCTTGTATTGATTGGACACACACGTCACTGCCATAAAGTATAGTTGATATTTTCTTTTCGTCTTCGTATCTTATACTGTGTGATGTGTAAAGTCCGTTATACGCTTAGCAATATTATAAGAATGATATTCACGATAATAAAAAGTTGGAAAATCGATGTGACATTAATATAAGTCGTTGTAAGAACATTTATTGTCTGTATTTGAAATATTCTGAGTAATGTAATTAATGGAAATGCTTAAATATGTATATTTTAATAATAAAGCAACAAAATAACTTAAATATTGTACACTTCAATTATTATACTGGCGACACAGCGGATGAGTGATTTTGTAAATATCTTTTTAATCTGTCCCCATAGCGTAAACCAACTTTGAGCCCGTTGTTGGACTACAGTCATCGCTATATCTCATAGGTATTTAATTTTTTTATTAGTGTTAATTTTTTTATATATATAAATAAAAACGTCGTACGTTCGTCCATCTCGTTATGACTACATTGTAGTTTTTATATGGCAACACTGTACACATGTCTTGAAAGGAGTTATATACTGAACTTGGAGAGAGCGATTATTAATAATTATTTAAAAAAAAATAACAATGAATAATTATTTACACATATTTTTTTTGAAACGTCAGTTGTACTAACAATGACACTAAGCAACAATGGAGTAGAAATAAAAAAAAATCAATTTAATATATTGGTAATCGCTCCTTCATCAGTTTCTATTGTTCGTCTCTTACTGTGATTGATTCTTTAATTGTTTAACGAGCGTCAATTCGCCCGCAAAATGTTGGGAGTTATATTATCTGTACTTAGTGTAATTGATAATCTGCTTTAGCACAACGGTTTTTAACTCTTCCACCTGACATTTTGAAATTAGACTTGGAAATCTTAATTTGCCACTTAAGTGAACACAAAATTTTGCGGTTTTTGTTTTACACATTGACAATTTAGTTAATTTGTCCGTCACATTTTGTACTCAGCGGTCGCTTTACCAAATATTTAGCATTTTTTTAACTTTGATGACTCGGCAGACTAATGCCAATGATCATTTTCGCTCTATTTGTAATGATTTTTCTGATAAAATGTTTGTGAATCACGCGTTTTTGTCATAATTTTCTTCTAGTTCTACGTAAGATACGGTCAGAAAAGGCATTACAAACGAATATAATACAGATCTCTAGAAATGACATTTTGCGATCCTCAAAGTGTTGCAATCGTCGTATAATTAAGTTAGGCTACGATAGAATTTAACACGAAAAATATATTAATATAGAACTTATTGTATCTTTGAAATGATAACAAGCCATAATATATTTTGGTATAAGGAAATAACGTTTAAAAATTTTTTAGCTGTAAATTTGTGTCTTATTTTTTAAAAATATTTTTCATACATTTATTCGAGCTTTCACAAGTCCACCCAGCTTTTGTTCTCGGTGTGCTATTATGAATGATTAATCGATAATGTAATTCTAAACTAGAAATCGATTTTTTAATGTCGTGTTTCTTATGTGTCTCTAATAGTATGTGGTAGCATTCATAATCGCAAATCGCGATATATTTTCAAATGCATTATAATTTTTTATCTGTTGACTTGCTTTTTTATTTTTTTGTTACTTGCATTTGAAAATTTAATCAAACAATAGTGACGGCGACATTGTCTCATCACTTTTTTTGATATCATTAATCGGTTAGTACCAAATTGATTCAGATAAGATGTGTATTGTCTATGGCTGCAAATGTGAAATCAGTTATACATGTAAAAGAATAAAAGTTTATAGTATATTTTTATTTCATTACATGTAATAAACTTACGTTATTTTTAAATTAACTTGTTGTTTGATTGTTTCCTAAATAATCCTGTTATCACTAACTATGGTTTGTATTCTTGCTTGACACCATCTCTGGCTGGTCTGCTGGAGACAAAACGAGAAGCTACATTTACACTACTAACATTCGCTTATGAATTATTAATGATTCGGATAATTAATGTCTTGAATATTAAAAAAATATAAGTATAAATGAAATAAAGAAGCTGTGCTCAATTATATTACACTTTTTTTCTGTATTCTGGGTATAGTAGGCAGAAGGAAGTTATATAGTATAATAACATTTCGTTGCCCACTCTCCAAACAATTTTCGAGACATTGCATATTAAGAGCTGCAAACAAGCTTTGTTGTTTTTTATGTACCAGAGCGAGGAAATAAAAAATAATACATTTCCTCGAGTGGGAATGGAACCCATTACCCCAGTTATACGCCGTGCGCTGTGCACCGGACAAAACGGCTAGTTTATGGTAAAATAGAGTTGCTTATCAGTAATAAAACAAATTGACTTTAGTATGTCGGAGAATCGACGAACCACACTGTTTAAATTGTCAAATGTATGTATCAAATTTCAATTGATCAATACTTACAGTAGGCAGTTATTACTTATTAGGTAAGTTAGGTGCATAAAATAGTACCGAATTTTCGTTAAATTATAAAAGCTCATTTATTTTGCCTTACTATTTATTTTCTTATTAGAAAAGACATTTAGTAGTAGTCTTTAATTTGCTGAATATATTCTATAGTCTATTAAACGTGATTGCATTCACCGATTTCACAGTGACAAAATCATCTAGAAATTTTTAAATTGTATTACTTAAATCAATACATAAATTCTTACATAATGCGACCGGAAGAAGGAATAATAAAATAAAAGGCCAAATGATTTATTAACATAACTCTATTAAAAATAAACAGTTCAACAACATGCTATGTACAGTCACATTAACTACACTCGTACTCAGTAACTCAGGACGTCAGTATTACACTGCACTTTAGGGTAAGTGCCATTTTTATTATAACCTCATATCATAATACAAAAAGACATCTTTATACATTTTTTGTATATAATCTAGTGAGTCCAGTGTTAAATTACTCCATTCTTTATTTTCTTTAATTTAAAATAAAACAAACTTTATTATTATTATAACAATGTCAAAATTATTTATGAAAATATTTATGTCTTTCATTTTTTAATAAAAACATGCAATTATGTGAGTTTATACAAAATAATGGTTTTATTGATGGATTTGGGATGTCAAAGAAATTAAGGAATGGAGTGTCTTATATACTTTTGGTCACAAAGTGTGATGGTGAATATGAAGTACTCCCTAAGTTTCCCTGAAAACACTATTTATATTTCGAGAGCTGGGAACATTTCAAAATGACTTAAATTATTTAATTTAAATTTGTGCTTTACCCAAAACCAGTGATTATAATGTACAACCAACCAGTAACTTCTTTTGTGTGTTTTAAAATATTATTTTTTATTATAATACAACAGTAACTAAGTAATTCAATTTAAATTATTTATAATGTAAATAAAAAAAAACATTTAAAAGGCTTAATAAACAAAATGTTTGAATGATTTTTATTACGTTATAGATTTACAATTAGGTAAGATTATTCATATAAAATAAATAAATAAAATAATAATTTTCTTTTGAAGCTATGCCATTTATGGATGTAAAATTATATTCTATAATACTTAATTGTATTATTTTTTTATTTATTTATATAGATTTTTAAGTGCAGATTCATACCCCAAAGTGTCAGCTATAAATGCTATACTGGTGGAAGTAGCGCGGGACAATTATGTAAAAATATAATATAATACAAAATGTATTAAGCAACCATTTGTAACTACCATTTTATATGTTTTTTCTGAATACAATTTCTTAAGACATTAAATTCAACACCACTTTAATTTTGGCTAATATGTCTCATTCCTTAGTTTCAGCTTCACCCCAATCTACTTTTAAGACACTCCATTCCCCAATTTCTGCAGAATTCTGAGCAAAGAAATATAAATTTAAATAAATATTTTATTCCCTCGATTGCGGATCAAACTCACAACCAGTCACATTTACAGTCACACATTTGTGCCCCTGCACCACAACTGGCCTGTCTTTCCTTAGTTTCAGGTCTCAAATAAATTCAAATATTAAATATAGCATTAAATATTATATATATTTCTGCATAATTTGAGGAGAAAATACAATTTATAAATAATTTTCTAGAAAAAACATAAAAAATAGTAGTGGTAATATTGACATAGTCCTTAGTGATAACAGGATTCAGTAATACCATTAGAATTATTTGCACATTATTCACATTTTGGATCGAGTCTGTAAATTGATGTTAAATTACATTTATTCAATGTAAATTTTGTCAGTATATACTCCAAAATACAAATAATCAAGCTCTCATAACATACATTATATATAATAGTGTAGAGATGCAATAAATTGTAGTGTGTCACAAGAAATAAGATAATAAAAGATTTTTCTTGTATAACATAATTCTTTTATGCATAAATATTCCTTCAAATAATCTATAATTACAGAAAAAAATCATGTCTGTTGGGTGGGAACTTGCTTCTTAAGTATATCTATTATTCTGTTTCTATATATTTGTTGGTATAGCAGCAGCAGAAAATACATCATCTTTGAAAATTTCAATTGTTTAACTCTCACACTTCATGAGATACATAAGATATTTTGACTTTTTTTTATAAAGTACAGCCAGTGAGTTTCACCACTCAAATCATTTAGTGCCATGTTTTGATGCACAGAATAAAATGTATTTTTCAATATTAAAGTACAAAACGATAATAAAATAAATAGTATTTTATAACTGTGATAATGAATAAATAGTATTTAAAATGTAGGAATAAGTTATTTAGTAATATGTACTATTTTATATTTTGAGTTTTTAGTGATTAACAACATATTAAAGAGGCACAAATTGTGACTGTAGAATAAGAAATGAATTCATTTGCCTTTTCGCCCATCTCTTAATTTGTGTAACTCAACACCGCACTTTGTTTGCTTTTGTGAAACAACATATTCTACTATTATTTGTAGAACATTTATATGCATACACACTACACATATAAAATCGTATACAGTGTTATTTTGTTTCTACCTATTTTTTAGTTTTAACAATGTGACTGTAAACACGACTGGTTGTGGATTCCATTCCCACACAAGGAAATGAACTATTTATTAAAAAAATAAATTTCCATTTCTTCGCTCGAGTGTCCAGGCAAAGCGCTGCGTAGAGTTTCGCCACTCAACATGCAATATCTCCAAAATTTGGGGAAAAGTGTAGAACGAAGTGTCTTAACACTAGGTTACCTATGCTTATCTTGCTTTTGTGCAGGATACAGCAAAGTGAAGCTCATTTAACACCATATTAAATATTTGCAATCATAAAACTGACCTTTACTTTGGCAAGTTCTTTTATTTTAATACAATTTTGATATGTGAATAAATCTAAACAAACAATTAATAGTTCACTGTTATCACCCAAACAAAAAAAATCCAATAAAAGGATATTTCCAAAATAAAGGATAAAGAAAATTTACAACTTTTGTGGGACATTACCTGATACTAAAATTTATATATTGATTACAACTACATATGTTAACTTAAAAATGACACTAAGTAACCCAAGAAAAATCTTTTACCATCTCTTGTTTCACCACGACACTATCTCATCATTACACTATCACATAACTTTCACTGTCACTAACACATTTAACCAATAATAAGTCCACATCCAAATTTGAACTGTTGTTTTGATTGATTGGCCATGCCCGAGAGAGCAAATGTGAAGGGTAGAGGCTGGAGTTTTTTCTCTAGAACTGCTCCAATGTTCCAGTTGGAGTCTACCATGCCTAAAATTTAAAAATAAAAAATATTTAAGAAAACATAATATATAAAATTTTAGCAGATATTGAACCTACACCTCTTATTAACAGTCCAAGTGTTTGTCACAAATGAAGTTATACTTTTTTAAGAGGCAATGTTAAAAATATACAATATATGTATATTTTTAACATTTTTGAAGACTTATTCTACACTATGAACATAAATATATATTTTTTCTATTTTTAAAAATTTTAAGATGGCAAATTTTAACATGAACCTGCCCCTTTTGTCTACCGTCCAAGTTGTTGAAATACTTATATGCATGTTATAACTTATTAATATTATTGAGTCAGTCATAGGGACAAGTGTGTGACTGTAGACGTGACAAGTTGTGAATTCGATTCCCATTCGAGAGAATAAAATATTTTCATTTATTGGCTCTGGAGACAAGGTAAAGCGTGTAAATACCTTGTGTAGTGTAGTTGCGTGGCTGATGCCATCAGGGCAAAGGTAAATACATCTATCTCTTGGCTGGGCATCAAACCCAAAACTATATTTACCTTACTTACTTAATTTTACTTTAAGATTATTCAATATAACAAGATAGTAATTAATATATACCTCTAAACACAAGCTCTGCTTTTGGTATAGTTACTTGGTAGCCAATGGTGCCTACGGACTCCATTCCTCGGAACGACGTCTCCATTTCAGCTACCACCTGGAAAATAAAAATAAATATATTTTTTTTTTGAGAAAAATTGAGGCCAGTTATGGCGGTGGGGCAAAAGCATGTGACAATAAACTCGACAAGTTGTGAGTTCAATTGTAGCTTGTGGAAATAAAATATTTTCATTAGCTTCCTCTGGTAACAAGGCAAAGCGCGGCGTTGAGTTCCGCCACTCAACTCGCAATGTCTCCAGAATTCTGCGGAAAGTGAGGAAGAAAAACATATTAATGAGAATGAAATGTCTTAACACTAGGCTCCCAGCATCCCTCTACCTAAAGTAAACTATGTGCAAGCAGCTACAAAAGTAAATAAATAAATTACCTGCAATTGTTCACTAGCTTGTTTAAAGTAACACACATGGAAGCTGGCCGCCCCCAGTGTGGCTGACACTTCTGAATCTGGAAAGTAAAACGAAATACTTTATGGAGACAGAGCCAATAGTAAAACAGTAGGGTTTATTACATAATTGATTATTTTGTAAAGCCTGAAAGTTTCTAAGCAATGTTGGGTAACACTGGTAAGTACTGTCAGAGAATATGGATTTTGGTGGAGGTTACTTTAGTAGTTATTAAGTAACTAAGATGCAGAAAATAGTACCTAACTTTCGTTAAATTATAAAGCTCAATTATGTAATATTTTCTTGGAAATAATATAAGAATTGACATTTTCCATTGCCAGACACCCCCAAATCTTATAAGCTATAAGCACCTATGAACATATTACGAGCAAATAATATTTTTTACACTGTAGTACATTAGATTCGTAGGTGCTTGTAATTTAGAGGTGTCTGGCAGGGGGTTAAAATCACGCTAGTGTCTGGCTATGGACAAAACGTCATTTCTAAGGACAAGCTACTACTGGCTCTTAGGTGATTGGAATAATTACTTATAACTGCTATTTACATAGCTATGGTGGGTAGGATATGGATTATGGGTAAAATTTCCACTATAGTAGTTAATATAAAGAAATATTCAATAAAAAGACAAACAAAAACATAAAAATTAAAAATCGTTTACTGTTTTCCTTATAGGTTTTTTTTGTTTTCTTTTTATTCATTATTTATTACCCAACACTAGACTTCACACAACAAAACAAATACCTTCAAGGTAATATTTCCTTTTATTCTTATTTAACACAAAAGACAGTTAATTGAGGCCATTTGTGTAGCAGGAGCACAAAGTGTGACTATAAAATCGACTGGTTGTGGATTCGATCTCCACTCGAGGAAATGAAATATTTATTTACATTTCTTTTCTCTGGTTGAATTTCGCCACTCAACGCCTCCAGAACCCGGCGGAAAGTGGAGAATGGAGTGTCTTAACATTAGGTTCCCTCTGCTGTGTGCGGGATACAGTGTGAAGCTGATTAAAATATAAATAAAATAAAAATAAAACCAAGTCAAGCAATTACGCTGAATTGTTATCTTGATCACTTTTTGAAAGCAAAGTTATTATATTACTAAACTTTGTTTAAAATTTTTAATCGCGGTAGTTTGCAATCAAAACTATACTTTTTAATTAATTCAAACCAACTAACGATAATTAAATTATTTTCAATAAAAAATATATTATTGATATGAAATAATTAAATGAATTATAAAAGATATCCCCGGTAATCTCAGAAACAAATAAAAAAACACATGACATGAAACAAACACAATGGGAGAAAGGAACACAACAACAATTTGGAGAGTTAACATCGTTGACATTAAATAGGTATTCAGACCGGAACCATGTTCCGAACGGAAGGAAACATCATTACTAGTCACCAGCTAACAGCACAGCCAACTCCACAGCTAACTTACTGACATATAACCAAATTTTGCTCTAACTGTATCTGCAGTTACCATCTGTATTTTTTTCTTAGCTGAATAAATGAAATATTTAGATGGAATTCTGGCAGAGCTTGACGGTGACTGTGTACACCGTGTAGGATAGTGTTATCCTCACTTTTAGAATGTGTCGTGGGTCGTACACAACTCTTACTTATTTCCACATCCATTTG
Source organism: Heliconius erato x Heliconius himera (assembly GCA_013421005.1). Classification (NCBI taxonomy): domain Eukaryota; kingdom Metazoa; phylum Arthropoda; class Insecta; order Lepidoptera; family Nymphalidae; genus Heliconius; species Heliconius erato x Heliconius himera. The sequence goes on along the minus strand of JAATLQ010031241.1, from coordinate 115,518 downwards.
ACCATGAAGTAAAAAGCATTGTATATGAATGAATATTTACCATCCATAGTATATCTGGCCGCCGCAGACGCTACAGCCACCTCTCCTCCCGCTATGCGCGGACTTGACTGGTACACGAGCTCCGCGCCCAGCGTTAATCGCCGCGTTACTGCCTACAAATGTTTCAAATATGTATAAGTATTGAAATGTGATTATTCTTATATTGAAATGTGATTAATGTAAAAGAGCAATTCTATAAAATATGATATTGTTTCACCAAATAGTATTAAAAAGGATAATTATTATATTTTTATTTAGAAATTATAGCATAAGCCTTAAGATCTAGCAGAAGAATTAAGAAAAAGATGATTAGATGGTTTGGGTATGTCGAAAGAATGAATGACAAAAGAATAGCAAAGATTTATGAAATAAGAGTGAGAAGTAAAAGAGGCAGTGGAAGACCTTGCTGGCACTTTGAGACCACAGTTTTATATTATAATTTATAATTTTAACATTTTTAAAGTGTTATTCCACACTTAGAAAAAAAACTTATAATTTAGACACTTTGGGTAAGGAACCCTAAACTAACATTACCTGTAAATAATGTCCAACAAAAACAGATGATTTCTCACTGCAGTCTGGTTTACCTACAGCTAGTGCTAGTGTATAGTCCGAGCCTTTGTACTCTAATGTGCCTTGTGTTGCAGTTAACTTGCATTCTTGGACCTAAAAAGATATAATAAATAACTATGAATTCTTTTAATAAGAATATTTTATTAATAATTTTAAATGGAATTTTATAACTAACCTGTGCAGCACCCTTAACTCTAATTTCTGGTGTAAGCTGATGAATAAGATTAAAGTTCACATTCCCTGCTGGATCAACATCTCCAAGAACAACAGGGAAAGCTTCGGTGGGTGAAATTTGTTTAGTGCCGATGTACGTTGCTCCTAATTTGTAGCCATTTTGCATTGAACTCATTGTGAGGGTGTGTGACATCTGAAATTTTTTTTTTCATTATATTAGTATTCATAGTACAGACAATGTGTTGAAGCCCTCAAATTAACAGTAGGGCACTTGAGCCCCTGCATCACAGCTGGCATCATCTGGTCTACTGTAATTTTATGCTTATATTTATTATAATGATAATTAATTAAGGCCATGGTCGTGGCGCAGCGGCACGAGGTGTGACTGCAAAACCGACTGGTTCTGGGTTCGATTCCCACTCGAAGAGATGAAATATTTACTTAAATTTATATTTCCATTTCTTCGCTCTGGTGTCGAGGTTAAGCGCGGCGTTGAGTTCTGCCACTCAACACGCAATGCCTCCAGAATTCGGCAGAAAGTGGGGAACGGAGTGTCTTAAAACTAGGTTCTCTCTGCCTACCCTGCTGTGTGCGGGATACAGCGTGAAGCTAATAAAAATAAAAAAATTAAGGCCATTGTCAGCCATGTGCTACCACCCCATACTGTAAATATGATTGTCAAAATATATTTTTCCCAACTGCTAAGGGAAGAAACATAATTGGGTTCATTAGATTTGTCTTAACCGCCCAAGTAGTCTTAGATAGGTGACGTTAAAAAAAACCATGTTTTGTGTGGCTGTTTTTTTTGGCAGCTGTGGGATGTCATTGAACTTGTGAAAATTTGTTTTTCGAATACCACACTATGGGTATCAAATTGAAGAGGTCAATACAAAGATTTAAAAAAGGTATATCATAATTATCATTATAAATTTTTAGTTTCTTAATCCTAATGAATCCTGACAAAAAAGTGAAAAATAAAACGTGGGGGGGGGGGACCTACATATAAGTAAATCTTCAATCAAACAAATCTTTACCAGGAACCCCACATAATTTAAAGGGGTCCCGACTGTTAATCCTAATAAACTATTGGGCTTGTTTTCTTCTTTTTAGTTTTATGCAGGTAGGTTATTGTTATGCTTATATATACAGTATTCTATTACTACATTGTAAGATTGTATTCATTAGTCTATTCCTGGAAGTCTATGATTGGAGGTAAAGCTGCTAAAAATGTGATGGCTCTGTGTGTGAGTCCATCACCACTTAGGGGAATCAAGTGTGAAATTGGGAAACTGTATTCTACTATATGGCATAATATGATATTGGTAAATTAAAATATTTTTTGAAAAAAATTCTTATTAATATTATATTTGCCATCAGCTTTATTTATAAAATTATTATAGTGTTTGAATTACAAAAATCTTGAAAATTACCTGGAAGTGATTGGAAATTCCTTTATTAACCATAAGTTTGCCACCCTCAAAGTTCACTGGCATGACCTCTGTAATTTTTTACATAAAAATTAACCAATGTAACATTTATCATTTATAAAAAAATGTATTCAAAAGAGAATATTTAAATATAGTAAAGTTTACTTTTGTAATAAACCTTTTAAAAGATTTTTTGACCATCATACAAATGAAAAAGATTCAGCAACCATAGATGGTTAAATTTATCTTATCTGAATACAAACAAGGCCAATTTCAAGTTGGGGATAAATGATGGAAACCTAAAATTATATTATATGTATATAAAAAAACACACATTCAATTTAATTTCACTGTAAATTATATTTATGACTGAGTTTATTTAACCGGTAAATAAACAATATTAAACGTGAAAACTCTGAGATTACATCACAGGTAACCAAACTTTTCTATTTAGCCTACATACATATTTTAAAGTATTTATGAATGAATGGATAATAACAACAATTTATAAGAATATTATATGGTAGATACCATTTAGTAAGCACGTATTTATAGTTATTTAATATGTATAAAACTCACCTTTGGTCTTTTTATGTAGTTCATCCAATGTCCCGGGATTTTCGCGTTTGTTAGCGTTTTCTATGTTTTGTGCATCTGCGCTACTGAGTGCCGAGTTAGAAACACGATATCTGCTCGCTATAGCACCCATTTTATTTAATTTATTTCACTATTTTTCAAATTTATACGAAAATCGATGAACATGTGCAGCGAAACAAATCGGCAGAATAAAAGAGAATCGATGTGAAGTTGACAGAAAATGATATTGATCATAGACTATAGAATATTCGATATAGTAGTCAAATATTCTTACAGTGTATGGCACGATATAACTTCGAAATGAAAGTAAAATTATCGTTTCATTTATTAATAAAAAAACTATAATTTTAGAAAAGTGAAATTACATAATAAATAATTGATATTTATTAATTATGTTATAATTTATAAAGGATACCGAAGGTACAATATGTCAAGAAATAACTTTGACAGATGTCACGAAAGTCAATCAACCTTTGCTTAGTTTACTTACAATTTAATAATTAAACTACATTTGAAAAAGCAGACATAACGCAAATCAAGTATTATCATTTTAAATACACAATGCCTAAAGTAGTTTCAAGAAGTATCGTGTGTTCCGATACAAAAGATCAAGAAGAATACAATGAGACGAAACCTCTACACATCTACTATTGCATTTGCGGTCAAATGTCGCTTATTTTAGACTGCACGACAGATAGATTACCTTTGAGACCGACAGACGGTGCTCGAGTTATAGATGGATCAAAACACGCTCATAAATTGACTTCGGATCCCGATGAAACAGTTCATTTAAAACGCGACAAAGGTATCGAAAGACAATACAGGTTAAAATGTAGAAAATGTGGCATACCCCTTTATTATAAGCATGACCAAAACAGTAATGTTGTTTTTATCATGAACGGAGCATTAGTACAATCAGCTGAGGGTTCCTTAGCTGATATCTCTAAGCAAGTAGCATTATCGCAACCTAAAAAAATTATGGTTACCAAACATACGAAAAACATGGGAAAATTCAGTTCAGTTACAGTATCCACTATAGACGAGGAAGAGGATGAGATTGAAGCTAGGGAAGTTGCTGACAGCTATGCAAATAATGCAAGGATAATCGAGAAACAGTTGGAAAGAAAAGGCATGAATAAGAGGCAAGCTGAAATGCCAGCACAGAATGTAGCAGAAAAAAGAGTTAGAGGAACCCTTATAGATAAATGAATTATCAAAAATCTATTTAACCAGCCCACAGGATTGATGGTTATCTGGTTTTAACATAGAATTTAAAAAGTATGGAGCATTAATAAAATCTATATATATTATGAACATTCTTTCTTTTT
>JAATLQ010031241.1:70408-111370 GCA_013421005.1 Heliconius erato x Heliconius himera | reverse complement strand
AATAATGCAAGGATAATCGAGAAACAGTTGGAAAGAAAAGGCATGAATAAGAGGCAAGCTGAAATGCCAGCACAGAATGTAGCAGAAAAAAGAGTTAGAGGAACCCTTATAGATAAATGAATTATCAAAAATCTATTTAACCAGCCCACAGGATTGATGGTTATCTGGTTTTAACATAGAATTTAAAAAGTATGGAGCATTAATAAAATCTATATATATTATGAACATTCTTTCTTTTTAAAAAGTATATTTTTAATAAATACAGCATGTGTATGTTTAACTATTTTGAATCATTGGGATATTTGGCCTAATAACGACAATTAGTCTGGTTATACAAGATCCTAGTTTTGGTATATAGTCCTTAAATGAAAAATTTCTTTCTTTACAGTCAGAACAAAACAAACCACATAATTTTTGATATTTTTATTTATATGAAAACAATTTTACAATGTTTTAAACCATAAATATAGGTAATTAATAAAGTTTCAATTTAGTGACTGATGGAATAAATATATTTTTAATTTAAATTTTATTTACATAATTATGTACAGTCAAAAGTCCATTACAACTAGCCATTGCTAGAATATAAAAAAATTACTTAAAAAGACAAAATTTGAATACAGATTCCATAATTTGTACATTATTTACATTTTAATTCAAATATTTAAACATTTTCACTGTTTTATAATATTAAGATTTTTATTTGTTTAATAATAACTGAGCTATAACAATATTTAGAATTTCTTTGCTATTTTTTAACTTTATATGAGTGAAATAATATTTTATTATATACACAACAGACACGACAACATGTATAGGAAGAAAATGTATAATAAATATTTATAATCACTTTATAAGTTATAACATATTAAATATAAACAATAGACTATGTAATAAAACTTAAAAAACTACAATTGGCACTAGACAGTCAAAAACGAAATAGTTTTTATGGAAGAATAACTTCATTCATTGATACAATAAAATTATTAAATTAAAAATATCTTATAATAAAAGACACAAAATGGTGGTTGAAGATGTGTTGGCGAGGTTACAATATATTTAGAATTTCAATTTACGCGATTTATAGATTTTGGTATATAACAGGGGTAAAAAAAAATATTTTGAAAGAGAATTGCAGATATTTTCGCTTAATCCTAGAGGAATGTGGCTTTTGACAGATCAGGGAGGACGTCTATTCTAAGATCGAGAGTAAAAGGGCACTTACTAGGAATTCTTATGCAATGTTTCAAAACATTCACAGCACCAATAACGAAGTTTAATGATTATTAAATACATTATTATTTCTTATAATACAGAATTTAATACATTATTATTTCTTATAGTACAGTTTTTTTTTTAATAACTGCATATAACTAGCACTACTTATGTAGCAATGATTTGTAAAATTGGTCAAAATTTTCAATAGTCAGCAAAAATTTAAATTTAATAGTCATAATTAACAGTAATTTAGTTTTAAATAAAAAATCTTGAGTTTTATATTCTATATTACAAAAGGTTTTGTATCCAATTTCCATTAATATTCGTTATCGGTGCTTGCCTTTCATATATAACATTTTTCAATTTTGAGACAATGGACTATGCAATCGAAACTGATGAAGTTCGTCTCTTAACGTCTTAAATGCCTTTTAATATTAAATTAAATTAAAATTAAATTAATTTAATTTAATATTAATATTAAATATTATATTATAATAATTCTACTGTCTTTTTTCAGAAAATTATTGATTATAATATTAATTAAGGAACAATTACTTTGTTATGTTATTAGAAAGCAAGTGAAAGCGTAACAAAATTACTTTTTATCTTCACCAATACCCTTCAATTTTTGAATGGGCAGACCGTATTTATATAGGTATCGGGTATGTATAAGTGGAAATATAAAAAAATTGAACCTACTGTTTTGCAAATGCCAAATTTCTTTTTAGTGCTTTAATCCGTTGAGGTTATTTAAACTTGGTAGCTAAGATTATTTAGTCGATCGTTTGTATAAATTTTAAATATTAGTTCTATAGGGCTATTTAAAGGTGATCCTGCAAAAATTAAGTGAGGAAGACCCAAGAAAATTACGATGATGTGTATAATGTGGTCGGTTTATGGCTATAGAAACGAAATTGATAGTTTAAAATTAACCCATAAATCATATTCTCACCAAGCTTAAGATTAATAAGAAATAAATGTGGAATACCTAGATAAATTTAAATTTTTTATTAAAACAAATTTTAAAGTAAGCAACCTAAAAGCAAATTTATCTATACATAAAATATCTAAATAAATTTAGTTTAATAAGCAAATTTAACGCTAAGAAGGTAATCTACTTAAATTGTTTAATTTTAAACTATCATTTAGGTATGCTGTAGCAATATTATTTTGTTAATATGAAACCTACAATTCAATTCCTGAAAGTCCGTCGACCTATTACAAATTTTTGTTATAGATACTTAAGTGTAAAGTTTGCCAAGTCTTTAAGTGCGGTATTGTCACTCTGATTTAAATCTGCTTATTATTAAAGTGAAGAGTAAATGCAAAAATTGTGTCGAATAAGTATAAGTAATCATTTGGTAGAAAATTTTTACGAACATTTATGTAGAATCCACTATCACGAGCTAGCGATGTGTTTCAGTCGGGCTTACTTTCAAATGAATAGAAGACGTTTCGTTTCGTATGGTCCATTTTTACAAAGGAATCTACTATCGTCTACTTATAAACTAGTTAGTCAATAGGTACAATAATAATTAATACTCAAATTTTGAACAAACCATCACACAATTTTTAACATTTATAAAAGATACTTAAAGCTCGAACAAACTTTAAATTTTTACATAAAAATATTCGGCCGACAAATATGAAACCTAAATATTAAAGATTTTTAAAACTTTACATTTATGTTATTAATATATTGTCAGTTTACATTTGGAATTAATTTGTAATAATAAAAAAAAATTGCAAGATTTTTTGTATTAATCCTTTAATTAAAAATAAAATTAGGTACCTAAGTTCTTCTAATTAAATCAAATTCAATCAAATATAAGAAAATTTATCTCTCTCGAGTGCTTTGTTTAGATTTTTATTTACACATACAAAAACTGAAAGCTATATTTGTAAAAGGATCCCAATATCGAGAGTATTTCCTAATCTATACTATAAAATATCTAGTAAACTACAAATCTCACTTGACTGCGGGGCAGTCGAAGAAATTAATTGGCTGAATATGACGTGCCTTGGTCTTACAGTATTTTTTAAAAATAGTAACATAATGCGAGAAAAAAAGGCGGGCTTGTCAAAATTATTTTATAAGATACTTTTCGACGTTATTGCTTAAAATAAACGAATTATTTTTTAAATCAATACTTATTTTTGCAATAAATAAATATTTTTATAAAATATAAATATTTTAATAAAATAAATAGATATTTTTATTGCTTTAAGAAGAATCGAACAAATTGTTATATCAACCAGGTGAGCACGTCACAATCAACCTCAATCTAACTACATATTTAATGATCTGGTCGTGTCCGCCAAAAAGGCTTAGTTGAGCATATTATCAAAGTGTAAAATCGAGTAGTCGCAGTTGGATGTGTTTAAACCAGCACGGGGCGCCGGCGCGGCCGCCGCGGAGCGGTCTCTGCTATAACCGGTCGCGGGGCTGGCTCAGCACCTCGCCCTACACAATCCCAGATGGTACCCTATACCTTCGTATATTGTTGATCGGTGCGTATAGCACTACGGTTGTGGGGTAGTTAATTTCACCACCGATTTGGAAAAAATATTTAGTTTAATGAGGTTAATTAAAAGGCTTTAAGCTTAACGTTTTTGGTGTTACTTTATTGATAGCATTTCTATAAGAAGATTTTCACAAGGTAAAATTAATTTAGAGAAATTCTTATTTGGCAACGGAGGATGTTGATTGTTGGATCATATTTCTATAAAAAGTTCTTACATGAATAGAAGAATTTCAAAGGGCTTCAACCCGTCCATAGCTATGCACCTATAAGACATACGTAAACAGTACTCGCAAATTTTACATAAAATTAAAACATTTTTGAACTAAAAGCCTCAATTTATCGTTTTAATTACATTTACAACCAATTAATAAATCAGGTGCAAAAGCAGGTGGTGAAATTAACCTCACTTTACTCACGAGATGCTTACCACTTGAGGTCGTTGATTCTGAACTTGTTTCAAGTTCCTCTCTTTTATCATAAGTTGATGCGCCGCCCTGGAATTTTATTTTATGAATTAGTTTTCGAATTTTCTATTGTCCTATTTATTCATGTATCCATATCTTAGAATCCTTGCTTTGTCTAACAGACGAGCAAATAATTTTCAAAAACGGCTTTTGGACTTACATATCACATTGAGTCGGGCATCTTCCAAGTGCTCCTCGATGACGATATTTAAGTTGAAACGTATAATAGTTATAATAGTACCTAGGTTACCTTTAAAAAAAAATCTAAGCCCAATAAGGTAACTTTCTTACTAACAATACTTCTATTACTAGTAAATCGTACCTGTCCATTTGCTCTTGAGTCATGTCAAGGGCTTCTTGCATCTCCCTCGATGTATTCCTCACGAACTCTGGGTCACAGTACTCCGCTAAGCCTTGCTCCGCCAACACCTGTTCAATGTTATCAACCAACTGTTGGTATTCGGATATGAATAATGAGTACATTGGACTATTTAGATTGAATTTATATTTGAGGTAATATTCATTTGTATTTAATACGTAACTAAGACCCTACGGCTATGGGTTTATGTTAATGAAATAGCTAATAGGTTTATTCTTTTTGTGTCCTGAGGCAGAAACATTAAACTCACCAGTTGTCATGTGAGGTCAAATTACAAAAATTTGATATTATAAAATTCAGCCAAGGAATAATAAATACTGGAGTAATACTTATTTATAAATATTGAGTGTGTAATAACAGTTTTAAAATGCTAAAAATGATAATGATAGCTTGAATATTTTGACTTACCCTCGTGACGAGACTCTCAGCGGAGCCAACTACCGGCACTGAGTTGTTGCGTGGGCTCCCGGGTAGCGACACCACACTGCGGCTATCGCCGCCTATTATATTAATATTATTAGTACACAGTTTTCAGTGTTTAAATATCGTGTGTAAATAAATAAATTTGCTTTTGGGCTAAAATTGTTTTTCAATTGGACCAAACTTAGGAAAAATTTCGTAACTTTGTTAGAAAAAAATAAACTAGAAATTTCAAAAAAAATTATTACTTTATAATATTTCTAGAAATACGAAGTAATTTATCTCACTTTGCCTACACCGCCAATTTTCTCTAATCTCATCTATTTCAGTCTATACTACTGTCTCATTCATTTACTTTATGTACAATTAATACTATTCCAAGCCTATTTAAGCCGTGAGTTCTGAATTTTGAAGCAGCTATTCTAATTTTTTTCTAATCACCTATTTGTACGGTTGTCGTGATTTTTTTGTGAATTCTTCTATTCGTGCAAGTTTTAGATGCAAGCGTAAATTTTTATTATTCCTCACTAAAAGCTTCTAGATTTGTTATTCTATACTAATGCAATACAATTAGCCGCTCGAATGAATTGTTAGTTTTCATGTCCATTTATTGTTTTATTGGTGTACTGGTTTACATATTGCTTAACTTTCACTCCATATTTATATCATGATATTATAAGTACTTTTTAGGTTATGAATATATTAAGTAATATTACACAAACTTATATTTATTCATATTATAATCATTAATATAAACTCTATTACTTTGTTTAAAGTAGGGATTGTGTTAAAGGTGTGAAAAAATATTAATTTAATGCAGTGCTGATTTTCTTTTTGTGTAACTTTAGCTGTCTTAATAATGTCCAGGTGGAAGCATAAGGTTCTTTAGTGTAATATTAAAAAAAAATGTGCAAAATGTTGTATAGGAGTGTCGTTTTGAAGTGTAGGTTAATGAAATGATGTTTGGTAATGTGATAGCTTGCGTAATTGTGTACTTATACCACTTCACAGTTTGCATTCCTTCATGATTATTTTGCTCCTGAAAAGCTTGAAATACGTTAGTGCATGATGCTCGTCATAAGAAAGTTTCCTTCATATGTTCATTTGAACTACATAACATAATTTTAAATTCTTAATTATTTTTTATTCTGTCTAATAAAATACTGTTATTATCATAATCAATATACTATCATGTAATCGTCTAAATTTTCTATATAAAAAGTAACATAACTTATTTAAATATAATTCAAAACGATAATATCAAACACGGGATTGCTTGCAAGACTAAAAGTCGAGCTAGTCGGAGAAGGAAACTTCCTGCGTGCAGACCTTCTACAAGCGGGCGCTGGTGCGGCGCATGCGGGGCGGGGGCGGGCGCGGGCGCGGCGCCCGACGACGCGGAGCGCACCATCCGACCTGCGGGCGGGCGCGGCGAGCGCGGCGCGCGCAGGCTGCGGCGCGCCCCCCCGCCGCCCGCGCCGCCCGCGTGCGAGAACGCGAACGGCAGCCGCGCCGCCGCGTTGTAGCCGTACAGCGTCATGGCGCGCGACTCGGCCGGCGCGCACGCGCGCGCCAGGAAGCCCGCGATCTTGGGCGCGATGGTGTCGGCGGGCGACGGCGGGCGCTCGTCCGGGGACGCCCCGCGCGCCTCGGGGTGCACGCGCTGGCGCGACGCGGGCGAGCCGGGCTTGGGCGCGTCGGGCGTCGACAGGTAGTTGACGCACCCGAACGCGAGACCGATCTGGCCGAGCATCTCCGGGTAGTTCGACTTTTGGTTGCTGTCCGGTGCGGCGTGCACGGGCGGAACAAGGTTAGTGTTAGTCACAAACGCAATGCCAGAGAGTGTAAGCGAGTGTTAGAGGAATGAACACCTAATCGGAAAACCACTCGTTCACACGTTTTAGCTACCTTTGTAAATAGCGTTCTTTAGATCATTCGTTGTAGCTCTGCAATAGGGCGAGACAGTGATTATTTTCCATTTAAAACGTAATATTAAACACGAAGCTACGATGATAGGAATACTAAAAAACAGAATACTCACTCGAGGACTTGGTATATTTTCTCCGATTCTCCGTTAAATATCAGGGGCCTCAATGGTATTTGTTCTTTTGGTTGACCATTAGCTCTGAAAAATTTAATATATTAATATATTCTTTATAGATGTAATATTTTAGGGAATTTAAAACTAAATAGTATATTAAGGTAAACGGACTTACAAATTGGGTGCCAATGGCAATGGTCCTACTCCATACTCGCGTTGCATTAACGAACTTAAGTGGTTCCCAACGGCTTCTGTTAAAGATTTATACATAATTATGTATATTTTTCTGCAGTGCACTAAAATTACGAAAAATATGGTTTTTTTTTTATATTCACTCAAAATTAATAATACTACCTGGCGGACCTTCGCCATGTTTCCGAGGCCTATGGAAATGTCTATTGGGGCCGTGCCTGCGTATACTCGACCAAACTCCACCGAATAATGAATGATTGCGCTGCGGAAAATGTAATAAGTGTTATAAATCAAACATTTAGGCATTTAACTTTAGACTTCACTATAAGAGTTTTCAAATTATTTGAAGAGACAAAACGTCTCTAAAAACTATGAGTAGGCGTATTATTAGAAAGATTTTACAATTTCGAAAGATGATTCATATTCTCTATTATATGAAATAAAATAAGGGAACATTTTGATTTACCTTTTACTTTTTCGGATAGTATAAAAATGTACACGAAGATAAACAAAACCATATTTCACAGGTTTACATTCTAAATCGACGGATATATGTATTTAAGTTACGGACGTCGCGCGAAAAAGCGATATGGCATATTGTCTTGGCCTCTAATCAGATTTACTTCTAGTTTCTACTTACCCTATGCATAGGTACATCATTATCTGGTATAACTTCATCTAGGGTTCCAGAGATCGCTCTCTTTAGCTCCGGGCCAGCCTCGTGCAGCGTCCTCAGGCCGGCCTGTAACGTCATCTGATGACACTGCTCGTCGGTTTGTCTCATCTCTTGTTCCTTTCTCTTTTTGAACCTTTACACCAATTGAATGTTTAAGTCGACGAGTAAACATGAATATGAAAAAATAGATTTTTTGGTCTATGTTGCTATTTATACAATACATTAGTAGCTAAAACTTGATCAAAAGTGAAATTTTAAAGCCACACTTTATAATCCAATGATTGGTGTGCAACTAAATTTTTAGCTATACTATTGCGATATACTAATATATATATATATATATTATATTACAATTTTTTATCAATGTTTTTTTTTTATATTTTTTCTAATTTTTCCAATTTGTACACGTTTACTCTATATCATTATACGCTACTAAAATTTAATCTAGCTTTTGCTAAATAAAAAAAAACTTTCAAAACTGTTTGTATGTTAAATGTGGCTGTTTCGATATTCATGTGTCTCTGTTGATAAAATCCGATAATACACAAAAACACAACATTAAATTTCGGATATTGGATGGGTAAAGACGATTAAGTGACCTCCCTTCTGTCAGTGCATGCGCAATGTCGTGATTAGACTGTGTGATGTATGTGGGTATGTTGAAAAATTCTTCAAACCGTTTAATGTTTATGGAATATTAAGTCTCGAAGGACCATGCGGGGTACAACCGAAAACATCTAGGATTGAACCTGCTATCTTTTGATTTGATTACTATCGTCTATGTCTGAGCTCTTATAAAAACACTAAAGGGCAACATTCTCTCTCCTAAAAAACATACGTTTTCTCAGATGGATTACTTACGCGTGATTCCTATGGAACAAAAATATAGAGTCAGTGTCAAACTGAACATAATAAAAATAAATATTTGAGGTTAAATACAAAATAAAACACAATTTACAATAATAAGTTATAAGCTCTTCTATATATATATCATTAACTTTCCACGTAAAAGTTTCACTTATTGATTAATTAGAATGATGAACTATTCCCTATGGATAGTTATTTAACTTAATTAAGTAAGATTTTTTGGATAATTTTTTGCTATTAGAAATTACAACAGCTTCGTGTTATAAATTGACACATCTAAAAGCTATAAGGAAGTCTGAATAATGTACGAAATTATATATTATCTCATGGTGCCTATGTATTTTCAAATGTGTGTTATTGCAATTGTAAAAAAAAATCGAATCCTTAATCTGTAACTTTTTTAGCTAGGAATAGTTAGCCAATTTTTTTCCATTTTCATTTGTAGAAAACAAAACAACTGTAACTAAAAATGCTGGCATATAATACATTACAAATAGTTATAACATCATCAAATAAAGTGAATAACTCTATAGTTATTCATTGATTGGTCTTTAAATATTACGTAAAAGATAATTCTTACCTTCTAAAGTAATCCTGTATAAGGAATGTAGCGTAGAACTTGCCGACGGTGATCTCGTTGGGGTCCCCTGGAGGCGGTACCACTTGATCCAGGAGTTTGGGAGACGTTCTCTTCCAGATCTTTTTAATGACCGCTCTAAGTTCTGTGTTACAATCGTCGATGTTGCCTGTGAAGTAATAATTTTATATTATTTTGAATATTGTTTTTTTTGGCCATTTAAATTTTTATTCACGTTTCTGTATGTTCAGAATTTTGTGAGATTTTTGTTAAGAAACTATTCTTTACTTTGCTTTTATTTTAGATATATAACGTTTTTTTTTTTAGTTTATTGCGCTGTAACGTTATCCCCTTTTCTTTTCTTATAATTCTTTTATTGTAAAAATAAAAGGTGTCTACGAGATTGCTTAAAGCAATAAGATCGCCTTTACATACATGTTATAAGCATATGTTCCTAATAAAGAAGCAATAAAGAATATTCTATATTTACCATCAGTTTTGATCTTGAGCGATGTACGAACAACGGCGAAGAGCGTCGCGTTGAAGAGCACCGTCCCGTCGGAGTTGAGCGGCATGTTCATGGACACGAGGCGCTTGCAGGCCACGCGGTGCGGACACAGCTTGCCGAACCCTGCCACGGAGGAAACCAACACGTCAAAATTTAGATCCAGTTGGTTTCATTTTAAAGAATTGCATAGGTCACAAGATAAGAGGGCATCGTGGCACAGCATCTGACTGTAAAAGTGACGGTTTTGAGTTTGATACTCTATCAGGGGAATATTTGTTTATTTTCTCACTCTGGTACACTATATGCAGCGTTGAGTTATACCTCGAATGCATGTAACTCAGATATGGGATTTAGCACAGATATGGTTCAACTATGCATATCATTTTGCTATTAATATCTTATCACAGTTCACTCCATTTCTACCCATTACTTGCCATCCATGCAACATAATATAGCTCTATGTTATAAATAAATATTAAGAAGTTCATACAAAACAGAAGAGAAGTAATAAAATCGATAATAAATATAAAGCATACCTAGCGGTGGACTAATTTTTCTTAATAAAGTAACTACATCTAAGTGTTTTATTCGTCCTTTTGCGTCTGGATCGTATTCACTCCATAACCTGAAAAAGGTTACGTAAATACGATATATTTTTTTAGTTGAGACAGTAATATAAAAAATATTTATTTATTAATTAACGTTTATTAATAAATAAATATTTTTTAGTAGACGTAATTTAAACTCAACATCAACCTTATAAACAGTGAAAGATTGGTTAGTAATCAAGTAGTAATAGAACCTGAAACTTAATTAATAGAACATAACCTTAAATAATGTGTGTAAATGTTGTTGTTGTATTGTTTTTTACCTTATAAATTCATCTAAATGGTGTGGTCCCAGTATTGACCAGTCTCTGGTTAAATAGTCAAAATTATCCATGATGACAGCAACGAATAAGTTAATGATCTGAAAATAAATACGAACTTGAAAAATACCGGACAAGTGCGAGTCCTGCTCACCCACCGAGGATTCCGTAAAAAAATTGAGGGCTCGAGCTTTTTTCTGAGATTCAAGATCAGCTTGATCTTTTATATGCTACCTCACTTGAACTAGCTTTCATAACAAATTTTGCCCCCTTTTAAGGCTATTATTTTGTAGGATTTAGTCACAAATGTATAGTTTTCAGAGCTTTTCCTGTACTAGTACTACCTGTAAATGCTAGCTGCCCAATTTCATAATTCTAGGTCAATTGGAAGTACCCTATTTGTTTTGATTCCCTTCATAGCCCGCTAAATACACGTTTTTTGCGATATAATCCGTCATCTTTTTATAAATGTAGAAATACTATTTTTTCAGGAAATCATGGGGCCGAGTATACGGTTTGAATTTCATTTCGATATCTCCAAGCGTTCTTGAGATAAAGGCTCTTGACAGACAGACAGACAGACGGACGGATAACAAAGTGATCTTATAAGGGTTCCTTAAAAGTATGGGAACTCTAAAAACTATACGTATCCATTTTTTGCTTCTGTCATAGTAGAGAAAAGAAATGCAGTGTCCATTTTATTGGGTGTTCATTTGCGTATATGAAATTATAACTTCGTAAAACCAAATAGCGGCGTTGGGTTCCGCCACGCAAAAAAAGCGCAATGCCTTCAGAATTTGGCGGAAAGTGGGAAATTGAAGTGTCTTGAAACAAATATAAAATATATGATAAAATTAATATATACTAACAAGAAAAGAACATAAAACGTAGAAAGAAATGAAATATGGGAAAGCGAGGACGCTGCCACAGGAGCCACTACTGTCTTCTTCCCCCTCTTCCTCATAGTTCCTGTCGCAATGCACATCCGGCTCCGGGGACACGCCCATCATAATATCCTGCCATGCTTCGCCTGTAAAGCAAATGAATAATACTTATGGTTATAACACTTTTGACTTAAAACAATTAATGATTATGGTTATTTTAAGAAATTTACAGCTTTCCACTTTTCGAAAAGAAATTATGCAATGTACAACATTCAAAGTGGAAATTCAGGAGAAACAATTAAATATATCAAAAATAGTGAATAAAATATGTGAAGAACAATTTTTAAAGATAGCTTATTGATGTAGAGCTACATTAAAATACAAAAATTAATGTTAATATCTTACCGGTGGCAGATCGAAATAACACTAATATAGCTTGTGGAAACGTTTGAAAATGGTTATTTCGTGTGATAGGAGTGTCGTCGTCTATCGCTATTTTGCCAAACACCTAATAGAAAAGAAAAAAAAGTGTTCTTAGAAACAATTGTTTTGTTAGTTTAGTTAGTTAGTTTTCCTTAACTTTAGTAGAAAAGACACAAATACAAAAGCCAAAATCTTTTTTTTTCCGCATGTAAAAGGGTAAGCAGAGGAAGCCTAGTGTTAAGACTCCGTTCCCCATTTTACGCCGAATTCTGGAAGCATTGCGTATTGAGTGGGGATACTCAACGGCGCGTTTTGTCTCGACACCAGAGCGAAGAAATGAAAATATTAAATATTTCATTTCTTCGTGTCAGAATCGATCCCACTACCTGTTGCGTTTACAGTCACACACTTACGCCCCTTCGCCACGACTGGCCTCAATTCCAAAATATATATATTTTTATTATATAACAAAGTGGTTGGATTTAGCCAATGCCCCAGACAAAGCCTTATGGAATCTTGTGTATGTCGTGGTTCAATGTTCAAGATCAATCTTTAATCTCATTAGATTAATATTAAGAATAATAAATTTTATTCAAAGACCTAGAAATGAAAATATTCTTTATTTACAAAAACTGATTTTTTCTAATACTTGTAAACCAAAATATATTGCTACAATTTTTAAATGTTAAAGATTGATAAAACTCACCTGCATTCCAACTACAGCATAAATGAAGAACAGCATCAAAATCAGCAGAGCAACGTAAGGCAAGGCTTGAAAGGACTTGATAAATGTCCACAGTAGCGTCCTAATGCCTTCTCCTCTGGACAACAGCTTGACGAGTCTCATCACACGAAACAGCCGAAAGAAGTTAATTGAAGGGATCGAACTTTCCTGTTTCAGATATTATATAAGTCAATACATATTCTTTCTTATTTTTTCCTATCTATCTATCCTAGAGAGAGAATCTAGTTACATGTCACTCAGGTCAGTTATTAAATAGGAATTTAGAGATGTTCTCCTATTAGTTTTCTAGGATAACATATCTTTTTTCTTTGTGTCAAGTATGACTCTTCTTGTATTTCATGTCTGTTAAACAAGTATGAAGATTTGCCATTGCTACTATAACTATCTTGTAAGTCAAGAATTTTTTCGAATTACTTTGGGCAGTGTTCAAGAGTGCTACACTATTTTTTTGTGTATTTACAATTTCTATTGTACTCATTATTTTTTGTGTTGTGTGAAATGCCGTGCTTTTTTAACCAATATTTTCCCATACACGAATACATAGATACATATATAAATAGATAGTTTTGTTGCAGGTTACTGTCCCAGATGCAGTACGGTACATCGAAAGCTAACCATATCATTAAATGGCTGGACAACATATAAAGCTTAATATTAGTGACATTAATAGTAGAGGTACCTACGTGGTGTTCCACGTGGTGTACACCACCAAAATAAAATTCTAAAATGACTCCAGAATTTTATACATTAAATGTATAATAGTATAAACAGAGATACTATAGTGAGAAGCACTTTTTTCTTCACTTTCGAAATTTGGCTTCGTACCAATCGAGAGAACGCATTTTACGAGTGGTACGGAACATCGTAATTTGTGTAACCCAACCGAGGAAATGACAATATTTAAAAAATAAATATCCTGAATGGTAATTACATTCACGTATAGCATGATCCTTTAACGTTCAAAATTGGAGTTACGAGTAGTTACGTATGTTCATCTTATATTACATTTTTTTTTAAGTTCACGCTGTATCCCGCAATATCAGGGTAGGCAGATGGATCTTGGGCACCTAGTTTTAAAATTCTAAGGGCATTACATGTTGAGTAGCGGAACTCGACGCCACGTTTTGCCTCGTTACTAGGGCGAGGAAATTAATATTTTAATTTCCGTTCCGTTTAGTCACAAGCTTGTGCCTCTGCGCTACGACTGGCCTCAAGTAAAAAAAACTTGGCAGAAGTGATATCTTAATATATACAAAAGCGTGCACTCACCTTAACAACGTGGGCTCTTGGTAGTCCACTTCCCTGAAATAAATATTACGCTTCAATGATCTACGTATATAGATGCAGTGTTCTTGCTGTTATTACAACACCTATGTATGTCCATGCTGGGGACAGTAACTACACCGCCTAAATTAAAATATTTCGTGTTTATAGTGTCCGCATTTTGTTTGAGAAAAGAGTTATCTATATAGATAAAAATTATTTAAAATTTATGACAACTCGAAAAATATATACATTACAACTCAAGAAATAAACATGGTACTTAGGATCAACAGTATTTAAAAAATATTATTTTATGTAGTAATTATGTATAATCTTTACCTTTAGACCCATATTTAGAATATTTAAATTTAGGCTGTGCATGAAGTGAGTTACTATATACTTGTATAATAAAATACCGCTCGAAGCGTGCGAAGTGATTTTACCTGATTCTTGAGTTCGTTTACTTGTGAGACAACGATGTCGATGATGCTGCCGAGCACGATGATGAAGTCGAAGGTGTTCCACGCGTCGCCGAAATAATTCTGGAATTTATGATATCATGTCGGGTCTAAAATCTGATAATTAATAGGCAAGCAACTAGATATTCTGTATAAGTTTACATTTTTAGTAGTAAACTATTACAGTATATTTTATGTAATTTTTTTACTTATTTATTTTTATTTAGGTAGGTTGATAAAAGAAGATCATATTATGAGCCAATTAGCGACGTTGAATTGCGCCACTCAACACGCAATGCCTCAAGAATTCGGCGGAAAGTGGGGAACGAAAGCGACAGAAAGGTATGGTCAAAAAACTAGGTTCCCAGGTTCTCTCTGCCGATCTCGCTATGTGCGGGACACAACGTGAAGCTGATGGATATCGTTACTGATGGTTAGATAGAGTCAAATTATATATTTTTTGTTTCAACAATCCGATTAATAGTTCATTGTCACTTTAGTTAATATATAGTTTGAGACACTGCGTTCCCCAGTTTCCGGCGAAATATTACTTCATTTAATAAATCACCTTAAACCTAAAGGCAGCGAGTTTAAAAATGAACTCTAGCGCGAATACAGCTGTAAATATCATATTAAGCATGTCCAACGCCTTGCTGTACTCCGGTGACTGGTCGTGGTACTTCATGGCGAGGGTGATCGTGTTGATCATGATGAGCACGAAGATGGCGTACTCGAACGGCTGTGACGTCACGAACCACCACACTTTGTATTGGATTCGATGTTTGGGTATGTACCTTGGTTGGATAAATCACATTGTTACTAAATAATAATTCATTTCATAAATTTTTGAATTGTAAAATTTTGTTTTTATACAGTTTTTGTAATTTTCGGAGAAAGCAGAAAATCCTAGTAACAAATCACACTGTTCACATTACTATGTTCAAATATTTTCCTTGCTGACAGGTTGAAACTTGAAATTAATGCCACTATTATCTAACTTAGTTTGGGCATACATCGCAGCATTAATTCTCTTATTGTAATTATAAATCATAACATTTGCGTCAGATATATAAAAGCGGTGTTTCGAAATGTAAAATAATTTCAAATTAGGATTCAAATATTATTTATCTGTACTAGATAATAATAATAATAATATTATTGACTCACCTTCTAATAGGTTTAGCTTTAAGAGCAAATTCTATACAATTCCTTTGGTTCTTGTCTAGTTCACAATTCTTATATTCCTGCTCACCCTCATTCTGGAATGTCACTATGACGAAACCGACGAATATATTTACCTAAAAAAATCATATAAAACATCATCGTTAGTCTAGCGTTAAACCTATTTTTTTTAAATGAAGTAAGATTTTGCTAAGATCTTACTAATTAAATCTATATTGTTTTCATTATAACAAAGACAAATGAGAGAAGTCAAGTGACTCACCATAAAGAAGGCAATTATAATAATATAAATAATATAGTAAGCTGCTACAATTGGACGGAAGTTAGTGATGGGACCACGATCTTCAGCATTCGAATCTATAGATACATACAATAACCTGAAAGGAATATATTTTTAATTATAAATAAATTAAAACGCTTAAATCGGCTTGACGCTTTATCTCGCACATAGCAGGGTAGGCAGAGGGAACCTAGTGTTAAGACACTCCGTTCCCCACGGTTTTGTTTAATTATAATGTTAACTATAATTTCTATTTCATGATATTTATAAATATATTTTGTTGCAATTTGTGTTTTGGGATTGTAATTTTTCATATTGAAATTAAGGTAAATTTAATTCTACCAAACTATTAACCCTTTTCTATTTAAAAAGAATAGTTGCAGTATATTGAGTAGCGAAATAAATGCCACTGTTTCCTAGATGCCATCATTTTTCAAAACATAAATAATTAAGTCAGTGAGCAAGCCGGTCGTGGCGAAGGAGCACAAGCGTGCGACTGTAAACGCGACACGTTGTAGGATAGATTTCACCTATCCTGCTATGTGCGGGATACAGCGTGAAGCAAAAAAATAATAATTAGGCCAATCAATGCCTTACCCTGGCCATCCTTCAAAAGTAGACACAGTGAAAAGCGTCAGCATTCCTTTCATCACGTTGTCGAAATGAAAATCATTTCTCTTCCAAACTCTATCTCTAACTACATAATTAGGATTTTCGAACACTAAATAGGTTCCCCTGGAATCAAAATTATCTTTCAATTTATATCCAGACAATACAAAAATACCATATAACTATATACTTACTGACACTCATCTTTTGTCATTTTCGAAATATCATTACACCTAAAAAATTTACCCTGGAACAAAACTTAAGTGATTAGATAGTATTACCAGTTTACAATAAAAGCAGTTAGTTACAAATACATAATGCTGAAGCTGTTACGGAGGAACCCATTTCTCATGATGTCAAAAGCGATTTCAAACAGCAATTATAAACATATTTACAAATTGGTTTAATTGATTAACATTATACATAAAATATTTTCTAGGATATTAGAAAAAAACTATAGATTTCGTTAATTCGATTATTAAAGTTACAAATCGATATGAATATCAGGGCTCACCTTAAACAACTGTACACCGACGACAGCAAACATAAATTGTAACAAATACGTAACTAGCATTATATTGCCTATTGTCTTAATCGCTACTATCACACATTTCACTACATACTATATAATGAAGGGTGGTGCGAGTTAGTTGCGCGGGTATACATTACCAGGGGTCAGTCCGGTCCGGTAACCACGCAGCGACGGAACATACGGGGAAAAGCAAACAATATTTAATAATGGGGCTTTAACACAAGGACAGGGTGTTCTATATACTTTGTTAAGACAATTGTTAGACGTTTCCGAATGGGTTTGACGAGAACGCCAAGGTAGGGGGTTATCTATGAAATTAGTCTTCTAAATGAACTGGATTGCTTGATTCTACACCTTTGGGTTCAATCTAGTCATGCTAACATTTCGGTTAATCGTTAACTATTGTAACGAAGCTGTTTTATATATTATAAAGTTAATTTAAGTTATGGAAAGATAGATGACCGTATCATGCCAATTGGAAATAGATATTTTTGCTATAGGTACTAGGATTTTTTAAATTTTATTTCTTAAAATATTACAACTTTATTTGTTTGCAATAACAATGAAAATATAGAACAAACGAAAGAGAAATATTTAAAATAAGAAGAAAGAGTAATAAAAAGTGTAGAAATGTTCTATTAGAAGGCGTGACAAGCAACAAATGAAAATGCGAAGGAAATAAAGCATAAAGCAAAGCATAATAAAAATACATACATATAATTACATACAGATAAATAATGAAATAATATATAATCATGAGAAATGAGCGACAAAAGAAAATAGATTGAGAAACAAATTATAACAAGTGACCCAAAGGTGTAAGTTTACAATAGTTTGAAATTTGTGTAAAACTCCAACCGGTGTGGACACACGTGAGGTACACAATACGATACAAACGACCGCAATGGTGAGGGTCTGGCGGCACTAATGGTACGAATAGACTACTACACTGTACATCGAGTGTCTCTGTCAGAACACGACTGTGTCTAATTGCAAAATTTATTATGACACAAAGATTAGTGTCACGTCAACCGCTGTGGGAACACGTTGTGTCCAAATGTCTAGTGTAAACGAAATGTTTTCGAATATGTTTCATACACCGCATCGCGCACAATATCACCGGTTTGCGTGTGTAGAGCTTGGATATAGTTTCCGTACACTTACAAATATATACTACTTAGAAAACCCTGCATGTGTATACAGTACCTATATACATCAATGAAAAGTTCACCTGACATTTATGTCAGAATTTTCGTCGTAGTCTATTCATACCATAAGACTTTTAACGGCTTCGGCGCCCCCTACCTTGAACATTTGCACTCCCATGACCGCGAACATGAATTGGAGCAAGGACGTTACCAACAAAATGTTGCCGATCGTTTTGATTGCAACGATCACGCACTGAACAACGTGCTATAATCAGGGAAAAATTACTTTCAATAACCATTTGTGTTTATTGCAGTTTTTTAAAATATTTATCTATAATTATGTTATTTTATATTAAACTTATAATTCAGTATATTTTATTTTTGATGTGATGAACTGATTACTGACCTTAAGGCCTTTGGCCCTATTAATAGCTCTGAGAGGCCTCAGAACCCTGAACACTCGCAATATTTTCACAACAGATATACTCCCAGATCTGAAAGAGAATTGAACATGAGCAAGAAAGATATTAGTAGTGCCGTCTAGGTATTCTTCTGATTGGTTTAACTGCATAAGATGATTTCATTCAAAGGAATGTTTATTATAGTTAGTTAAACTTTAGCCTTTCATTCTAAAATCTATCACACAATGTCTTTAATGTTATGAGTGGGGGTGAATGTGGGAGATAGGTGAAAAGAGATTTAAATTACACAATACAAAAATATTTTTTCACACATTAACAAAAGCACTTACTTAAAGCTCATAGATATCAAAGACACGCAGACAACGAGCATGTCCAGCACGTTGAAAGCGGAGCGCAGGAAGGCGCCTTCGTGCAGCACGAGACCGTACGTCACCAGCTTCAGGAACAACTCCAACGTGAAGATGCCCGTGAAGAATATGTCGAATTGACTAAGCAGCTGGAATACACGTGGCAATTATTTGTATTTTGCAAATTATTATTACTATCAATTCTAAAAGAGAATTGATTGGATATTCACGAATAAAGTGACGTTAATTTTCATAGTTTTTTAAGGTATATATATATATATAGTTTTATTGTGTTTATAAGAATATTTGTTTTGTTTATTGACGGTTTTACGTAAGGTTAACATTTTTTGAATGTGATCATGAATTTCTGAAGTATTTGAAATGTTAAATTCAAAAAAATGTAACGAAATGATATGTTATTGTAATAATAATCGAATGAAAATACTAAAGATATTCTTATGTTCTGCAGTAAGTCAAAACTTACCCAATTTCGAAATCCTTTTTGGGCAGCGTCTAATGGATCTTCTGCGGCTAACATAGCCGACGAGAACATGATGCACACCAGGATGATGTTGCCAAATGTTGACGACGCAGACATTTTGTAGCAGAATACACGAAACCTAAAATATTAGAAACGCTATATTTTTTGCAAATGTTACAAAACATAACAAAAATGGATGATATTCATATAATATCTTTTGAATTTAAAATTTTCAAACCATAATGTAATTTAGAAAACACATATGTATGAATCTAATGGAAATAAAGATCAACACAAAGCGAAAGAAACGACACATTTATTACACACCCATATATAAAATGTACATATTTATATTTATATAATTTTATTATTTAAAAAATATTGAATAATGTGTAACATAAGCTACTTCATGCAAAATTATAAAATATCGACATAACTTTTAATTGAGCTCATGCTATTAAGACAATATATAAGAAATAAAAACATGCACTAGTATCTCGGCATGTTCTAATAACATAGAAATGTCTATCTATCTAAAGTATCATACTTTCACTTCTATTAACATGGTCCTCTAGTTTCATGCTTCTATACAAGAAAGCTTAACGCTACAAAAATACCTAACCTCTAACATCGGAGTTTAAAGGTACCCTGTAATCTCATTGTCGATTATTTTTTGTTTTCGAAGTAATTTTGAATGGAGGACAGCACTCGTGCACAAAATATGAAATGATACATATAGACACAGACAAAATGAACGGAGGTGAACCAATCGGGACACGCCAATAGCACAATGAGTCACGGGTACCGAGTGACCGATCACCTGTTGGTTGGTGACAATATGAAGAAACTACTAGCGTTCGGTATTGGCGGCGTCTGATTTGGCATATTCAGTTCAGAGATCCGCCTCGGTCTAGCGGTTACGAGCGTTCCTTCCTCTTCGAGCTCGCCGCCATCTTTGTGATAGAAACATATGACATTCCTTTCATTCAATTCTAGCTACGGATACTTAAATATAACCTTCGCACCTTTAAGAAACATTACGTGTTCATGCCGATCGTGACGTCCCTACGCCTACTTTAAATCAAATGCAATTAAAGAATGTGTTTAGCTAAAAAATGTGAGAATAAATTAAATACAGTAACAAAAACGAATAGCTGAAAGTATTAAAATTGATTAAGGTAAAGGCATAAATACTGAAACAGAAAAGCTCCGACGATGTCAGCGTTTTCTCACAGGAGAGAACTGACGCTCGCCAGAGAAATTAAGAAACAAAAAGAAGAGGCAGATAAGAAAACATCTAATCAGAAGCGCCGGTCCGCGACGGTCCCTAACCTGTTGTCTTTGGGAAATATGAAGAAGGAGGAAGCATCGGGGATCGGTTTGGCCGAGTCCCGGATGTCCACCTCCGAGAGGCGCCGCGGCCGCGCCGACGACGTCGTGGGCTTGCGCCGCAGCCGCGGCTCGTCCGACAACTCTGTGCTCACTGCTTTGCGTTATTACTTTGCGACTATCTCTGCTTGGTTATTGCAGAGTAATTCAATGTTGTGCGATTAGAGATTATCAGTAAAAATAATTCAGTATTTGTATAAATGAAAATACAGTACAAATGTACACCCATACATGTATGGATATATTTGTTCTGTCCTATGTTTTTAAAAACTAATTAAAATGCTTATACCTAATAAATAGTTATAAATATAATAATATGCAAAATTGTTCTTTTCTCTTATACTATTTCAACAACAAATGTATAATAATTGTATCAAGATTTCTATTATGTGATTTACTTATATTGTAACCATTTTTCTTACCAATATGATTTCTCTGGTGATTTTCCATTTCATCCATTTCTTGTTCTTCCTCAACTCTCTCATCGTTCTCCTCATCCATACCCGGGTCTCCAATATCGCCGTCTATTTCATCGTGCGGTTCACCTTCTGATCCAGTTTCTTCTCCTTCATATTCTCTTTCAGAACTAAATTTAATAAGATATGTACGTATTTACTTTTTAAATTAGTAGCTTGAAGTCGAACTTAAACTTGAAATATTACCGGGGGCGCGACGATTTTGAGTTTGACGTTCACTCAGGGGAATAAATTATTTACTATTTTGTCTAACACTAGGTTGCGATTGAATCACCCTCTGTCTACCCTGCTATATGCGGGATACAGCGTGAAGCTAATTATTATTAAATGCATTATATCATTGTTTAAAAAAAATACATATGAAAACATACTTTTTCACGCCAATATAAACGAAAAAAAGAAAATCTGTATGTTGCCTCGTCATACTATTAGCCACTCAACAAAAAAGAGCTTTGTTAAACTTTTTTAAGTACATACTTATCACTAGTGTAAACGTCATCGTCGTGTATGTACTCGTCATCAGTGTCAGCGAGAACACCCTCAACTTCTCCTTGCTCCTCGCCTTCTTTCTCTTCTACAGCTTGCTGAAAACATAGAAAACATATTTTTTTAATAATAAAAAGTTGAACAAAAGCTTTTCTCGAAGACTTTTTTCTTATATTATTTATCTCCCCTAAAAAAACAGTACTCACTCCTTCTTCTTTCTCAATATTGGTCAAAGATTCGGCATCAGCCAAGTTATCAACGGCGATGGCCAAGAACACATTGAGCAGAATATCTGTATTACGGTTAAAGAAATATAAGACTTACGTGAAAGTAAAAAATTAACATATAATAATATATAACACCAATTACAATGTTTTTATTCCAATAAAATATCCGTTGTGTGATAATATAAATGTTTCTTAAAAGGTAATCAAGAAAAATCAAATCTATGGTAATAAAGGATACAATTGCCGCAAATAAATAGTATGATGAAATAGATGCAGGCGAGGATGCCGAAGGTGCCGACGCCGCCGTACGCCTTGATGCCTTCATACATCACTGCGTTCCAGTCCTCACCAGTCAGGATCTAAAAGTCAGTATAATAAATGTCTAATTTACAGTACGATTAAATAGTCGTGGCCGTCCTGAAGTAAGATTTTCTAAAAATCTAATTTCAGGATTGCCAAATAATTAAAAATAAGAAACCACCCTAAAATTAAATCTGCGCACATCTACTGTTAACTTTAGAGCAGTCAGGCCTCGTTGAAGACATTGTACGTAAGTTTAGTATGATAGGTAAACGTGATTCTGATCATTTCTTGATTGGTTGAAGATTCCAAAACGTTTTTTTTAATAGACTAAAATCGTTATGTCAAAATTAAATAAGTTGAGTTAAAGAAAGTTAAATGTATTTAATTTAAAAATAATAATCTTATTTTAGTAGAAAAAAAAATATTTTTGTTCCATTTACCTGAAAAACCGTGAGCAGCGCTTGCCAAAAACAATCGAAGTTGTGACGATCCTTTTCTTCTTCAGGATCGTAGTTGAACTTTCCTCCAAACACCTACAATAGCAATATCATAGTCTCTTAATTTGTCGATAAAATAACATTATACTTACATTTTTTTTTATTTGATTATTGTAATTTGAAGAAAGTACGCAAGTTCATCGTAATTTATATATATACTGACTTGCATAAAGCAGTTTTTTGCTTAGTCTTATTTAAGTTCACCAGGAACACACATAGAATACGTCCTTGAGACTTTCACTGCACATTATAAAACATATAAGACATATGAAATAAAAAGGTTATTTAACGGAATGGTATAAACAATACGTGAATATAATATTGTATTTACTTAAATATGTACATACCTGCATGCCCAACAATGCGAAGATCATGATGAAAAGAAAAAGCAGCAGTAGCAGAGACGCGATAGATTGTATGGAATTCAGCAGCGACGCGACCAGATTTGATAGAGAACGCCAGTACCTAGTAATAAAAATATATATTATATAATAATAATAGTACATTAAAGGTTATTGAAATTAGTAACAATACATTTTTATTATAACGTTAATATATTATTATATTTTTCGGTCGATAAGTTCGGGATGTAAATTGTCCCTATACGTTTGCTTTTTGAGTAGCACCTTTAAAACCATATTAATTAGTTATGAAAAAAAAATCAACTTCACGCTGTATCCCGCACACAGCAGGGTAGGCAGAGTGAACCAAGTATTAAGACGTTGAGTGGCGGAACTCTCGGCACCAGAGTGGAGAAATGGAAATATGAATTTAAATAAATATTTAATTTCCTGAAGTGGGGATCGAACTCACAACTGTATCAATTAATTAATTAATTAGTTAGCAGTTTACTTTTTAATCGAATTGCGTGTATATTGCAGAAAATCAGTCTTATCATAGTAATTGACTTACTTGGTGACCTTGAAAACCCTCAACAAACGAACGCAGCGCAACACAGAGACACCTAGTGGAGGCATCAGCTCGGTCTTTGTGAGCACCATCTCGCTGATAGAGCCCACCACCACGAAGCAGTCGAAACGGTTGAACAACGAGACGAAGTAACCCTGGCGATAAAGAAAAATTTAGTCGTAAAAAAATCACTTCTACTACGTTATTTAACAAAAAAAAATTAAGTATTATTAAGTATATCGTAGGATAGAATTAAAGGTTTTAATATGCATCCCACCTGTAGTCCTAAGCTGTACATCTTGACTAACATCTCCAGAGTGAAAAGGGCCACAAAGATCGCGTTCCCGTACTCTTGAAAATAGTCGAGCCAAGTCGGCTGTCTGTGCAAATACAATTATTTTAGAATATTAAAATTTATAATTAATTATTGGTCAATAAGGTACAGATTTTAATTAACTAAGTAATAGTAAATTCTTCTTCTACAAAAAAAATATATACAATCACTTTTTATACATTAAACATTCTTTTTCCATGTCATAGCATATTAGCTTCCTTTTTCCTATGCATGTTGCCGCCTGCGACTTCTAGCGCGTCACGATATCTCCTGCCCGAGTTCTTTCTTTTTTCATATTGTATTTTTACTTACTTACTTGTGCGATACAAGTATATTTATCGTTATTGAGTTTATATTAATATTCTAAAACTGAAAAATTGTTTGGTTGAAGCGATAATTTCCGGTACTTTTAGTTCACATATTTTAATGTAGAATGGAACATTTATATGACATCGTGTTAATCGTTTCAAAAAGTAATGTATCGTACACAACTCTTACTCATTTCCATTTAATCTAGAAAGCGAGTTCGGAGGTATAAATAAGCTAGTGCTAGGACAATATGAACAAATAACTCACTGGTAGTGTTCACTGGCGAGCACGACGGTGTTCAGGAACACCAGCACGATGATGAGCCAGTAGAAGGTCTGCGACTTGACAGCTCGACGACAGGCGCGCTTCATGCGGCGGTTTACCTGCACGTTGAGGGTACGTTGGTATCAGACCCTATATGTTGGGGCCGATACAGTCTGACTGGAAACGCGACGGTTGTAGGTTCGTTCCAAACTCTCAAATTGTTTTCATTACCACATTCTGGTAAATAAGTAAATAATAATAATAAACATTTATATAACAGGTAAGGATAAGTATTATAGTTCAAATCTTAAAAGATAAAAAGAGAACTGTTAACTGCCTACTAGTAAACATATCGACCTTGTACTCATTACATTTTTCTTATTAATGTGTTCTGCTGAAAAGAGCTAGTTTCTAGTTTTTTTAACTATAAATAATTTATTAATCTTCTTTACACATGTCTTTAAAATTTAAAGAAGAACATAATATATATGTATAAATAAAAAGTATATATATTTATTTTACTATATACAATATTCTTCCATATGAAAATATTACCTTATCAAAATCTTTCTTCCACATTCTCCCTATAGGCACTTTTTGTTGCTCCGCCGGCTCTATACCTAAGTGGTCTGTAGAATCATGGTCGGTCTGGTTCTGACCTTCGAGTAAAATTTAAAATGTATATAATGTTAGCAAACTCATATAAAACAAGGTAAATTTAGTTTTATTTGAAAAAGACTAAGCAATGGAATTATGTTAATCGGTGGCACTCCTGACTCCTGAAATGCAACTCCGGTTGCTTGAGAGAAGAATTTCTAATCAATTTGATCCTTTACTGGAAGGAAACTCGTGTGAAGTATTAATCTTGGGTGATACATATAATTTATTGCAATTACATAGAATCTCTTACCGAATAATTTATAAACATATAGACGGTATGTTTTTTATCTTGTTTTTAAAAAAAACATTAACCGCTTCCGATTCCAATAGTATTTATATTAATACAAAAATAAACTTCATAAATTCTGATTTACTGATTGCATGAGTTGAGGTAGTCATGGTAAACGCTACTCTAGGCTCGATTCTCATTTAGGGGAATCAAATCACTCCAAACCACAATGTCTTAAGAATTTGACAGAAAGTGAGAAATGGAGTCTATTAACACTAGTTTCCCAATGGGCGGGCCACTTAGGTCGATATCAGGATGACAGATGGACCCTAAGGTCATTAAAGTGGTCAGAGTCAAGAGACTCTAGAGCAGGAAGCCAACCAAGAGCTACATGGGTAGACGAAAAGTAGCGGGAGGATAGAGAATCGTGACATTCCCCTTGGGGGAGGCTTTTACCCGAAAGGGGTCCATATAATTAATGAATAATCAGAATAATCAATAATTTGAATCATTGAATATAATATAAATAGTACCAAATGCTTAATAAATCGAATTAAATATCAATGTTATTTTTTTTAATATGAATGTACCACTGTAATCTGCATGGAATTGAAATAAAAACTTTATTATATTACATATGGAAAAGAATCTGTAAGTATCGAAAATAGAGTCAGGAACTGTTACAATGGTATACATAAGTACTACTAACTACCTATTAAATTTCCTATTCCATATTCTCCTTTAAGGTCGGTAGTGTCGTGTTGGTCAGCGAGCGGCTCTAAGTACTCTGCCTGTGTAATCCAGTCCAAGTAACCTTTTAAATCTTCTTCCAACTGCTGTTTTTCCCTTAATTTTTGGAAGTCTCCTCTATTTTTCGCTTTTTCTCTTTCTTTTGAGAACTCTCTGAAAAATAGATAGAAATATATAGATTTTTTAAAATAATATCGATTGTTATTGAAAATGCTTTTTCTAGAATTAACTTAAAGCATCAGAAGAGTTTATTTTTTTAAAGCAACACGCATTTTCCTGCTTATAGTAACCTAGAGTTGATCTGTTTTGAAGCGCTTATAATACAAAAGAATAATTAATTGAATAATTTAAATGTAACTCACCCTGACAACACACCGAGAATCAAGTTCATGACGAAAAAAGCTCCCAGAATTACCATTGACACGAAGTATATCCACTCCCAGCTGTTGCCCATTGCGTCTTGAATCTGGAAAGATTTTATTAACACTCTATTTGTTTCCAAATGCTTAGTCAATTTTAGTTTCAAATTTAGAAAATATCTAACTAACTACACATCAACAATTAGAAAGTGATGACGGAACTGATTGATCACTTTTGTAGTATGAAGTAGACAATTATACAAACAATTATCACTTAACATATACTGGAGAATTATCGAGCAAGCATTAGATATATACGTTGAACTTAATCAACCCACCTCCTGACGAAATCTTAGAGCCGAATTCGGTATGAATTGTCGTATGTAGAAATTATAAGATTGATATAGAGTACTCTCTACAAAAATATTACAGTTTTGTTTAGCTTACATTATACATAACATCGGTCCATCCTTCAAGAGTGATGCACTGGAACACCGTCAGCATGGAGAGGCCGAAGTTATCAAAGTTGGTGATACCGAAGTTGGGGCCGATCCAGCCTTCCCTACATTCCATGTCTTCACCGATGGAAGAGCAATTGAAGCCATTGTCCACGTCGCACGGATGTGGATTGTCCATTATTTCATCTGTATTACAAACAAAATTTAAGCAATAAATAAATTAAGTAATACAAAAGATATTTTAAAATCGGTTCAGAAAGATTGAGAGAAAGAAGAAAACTGTGAAATCAATGGATTTACATAAAAAAATTGCTGTTTTCTGTTTTCGAAAAAATACAATTAGTTTAAGTTTAATATTAACCGTCAACGCTAACGTTACATACGTTATAGTCATCAATTCAAATTAATCATGAATATTTGCGTTTTAGTTTTTTCTATCTAAAGAGATGGTACGGGAGAAGGTGTGGTAAGTCACAGTAAGTATCTACTGTGTATACAATATAAAAAACAAACGGGTACCGTCCGCGAGACGTAAGCTGAGCTTTGCATTGTGTGAGTGTACACAGAATAGTGTAGGTGTGACGACAGCTAGAACCGCTGTATCCTTTCTTTGGTTTAAACCGGTTAATAGTGCTATATGGCTGCAGGTAGGCCACTTCAGAACGCGCAGCGCATCCCTTGTTTGACAAAACCACACCTCTTGTACTGGTAGCAACGTCACGTGCTTATATCTTAATATTTTTTTTCTTCGATTTATCTAAAGTGACAAAAATGTCGGCACGATCACTGTTCAAGAATAGAAAAATGTATGTGACCAATTATTAACTTAAATGACACATGAGAGTAAAAATAATGAGGTTGTAGTGTCCGGTGTAGAAGAATTGATATTTTTTTTAAGTATAATTTCTTTTATTAAAGAGTAATAGTAAAATTATTTTTTAACATTTTAAATGAAACTATTTTAACCGGATTAATCGCGTATATTTTGTATTATACATTTTTGGAAACCCGACGTTTCGAACACTTTGCAGTAGTCCGTGGTCACGGGTAGACTGAGGTGGCATTCGTCGGTCAGTTGGCATAATTATTATATCAAACTACCGCCAACGATTTCTTACTTACTACTTTCCTCGCGTACTGCCTTGGATTCCTGCAGAATGAGCTGATAATATCTTGCCCTCTGGTATAGTGGGTTTGAGACTTCAAAGATTTTATGATTGGATCCCAGGTGTTAGAAAGCTACCAGCCGTCCTCTCTATTTAAATTAGGATGTTTTTGTATTTCAATAGCCTCGCGGATCATTCTAGGAATGTATTTGTTTTCCTTAGCGAGGATCCACCAAACCGGAGGGCAAGATACAGTTAGCTTATTCTGCAGGAATGCAGGGCAGTACGCGTATTATTTTCAATTCCCTGCTTACAAGAGCAAGGAATTGAAAATAATTTACAATAAATAAAAGAAAATTATAAAAATCGTAGGTCAGTTGTGGCGCCCGGGCAGAACCGTGAGACTGTAAACGCGATAAGTTGTGGGTTCCATTCCCACTCGAGGAAATATAATATTTGATATTTTAATTTTCTAGCTCTGGTAAAGTGGAGGACGAAAGTGGCTAAGGACACACGTCTTTACACTAGGTTTCCTCTGCCTACCTTAGATACAGCGTGAGGCTAAAATAAAATTCCAAAAATCTCAATATTGTATACGCTTTAAAGTAACCTAACAATAGCAAAGCTTACCTGTTAACTTATTATAACATGACTTATGCATCTTCCCGGAGAACAGCTCAAGGCCGATGATGGCGTAGATAATGATGACGAAGATCACCAACAGCGCGATGTGCAGTAGTGGAACCATCGCCTTGAGGATTGAATTTAAGACGATTTGTAAACCTGGAACAAGTTTTTTGTTATGGTTGAAAATAGGATATACCTTATGTACTTATTTGAATACTTTAATAAGATATAATATACACGCAAATACTAGATTAGCTTATATTTTGCTTTTGCTTACATTATAGATTGCTACTGTTTACGTAAGGATTTTTTTTATTAAAAACCCTTATTTTAAGTAATAAAACAAAGATTTATTGAATAAAAATAATTATAAGATTTATAAACTAAAATCGAATATATTGGAAAATTAAAAAAAATCTAATTAAATCTTGGGCATAGTTTGATTGCTTCAAAGAGAGGAAATTAGTACTGAAATACATATAAACAAGTTTCGTAAATATCGTCGCCGTGGTGGCGATGACACGCAAGTCCACATATTGAGAGTTTCCAGTTAAAATTAAAAAAGTGGAATGGCTAAACAAAAATAATATAATTTGTCTTTTTAAATTCTAAGCCATAGGTTAAATTTATATATTTATTTTAATCAATTTGGTGTTTTACTAAATATATATAGTTTTTTAAATGTTCCATTTTACGGTTTACTGTTTGTAATATACGATACGATACGAAATTTGTAATATACAATTTGAAGTCATCTATGAAAATAAGGAAAATCTAAGTCTAATACTCACTTGGTACTCCTGACACGAGCCTCAAGGGTCGCAATACTCTAAAAGCTCGAAGTGCTTTAACATCGAAGGCGTCTTTAAATATACTTGATAGCACCGTGCTCACCATTCTGGAAACCATTCCATAAAAAAGGAAACTTAGCGTTAAAATACTCCGTTTGCGGCTTTCATCTCAAACTAGAGGCCAGTAGTGGCGCAAGAGCACAAGCATGGGACTGTAAACGTGGCAGATTGTAGGTTCGATTCCTATTAAACAAATTTAAATATATAATATTTATTGTTTGGCCTGGTAACGAGACAAGTGCGGCGTTATGCTCCAGGATTCGGCGGAAAGTGGGTAACAGAAGTGCCTTACGTACTATAATAGGTTCCCAGGTCCCCTTTGTTTACGTTGTTATGTGCGGAATATAACTTAAAACTAATAAAAAAAAATCAAATTAGAGACATTGTGTGTTGAGTGATAGATACAACTCAATGCCTTATTTTGCCTTATCAGAGTGGGGCAATAAAAAAAATTGATTCCCCCGACTGGGGGCCGAGTCCACAATCATGGCAGTCGATTATCATAAAAGGCAAATATATTTTTTATATTACACAAGGGCGGCATTGGGTGATACCGAAAAAGCGATGAAGCGATCTTAAAATGAATGGAGTCCGTTCGGCTTGCTTTAATTATGTGGAGATATTTTTAAGCTTCACGGGTTATCACTAGAGTGGTACAAAGAGACAACAGAGCACAAATACTCTTCCGCCTCGTCCACTATCATCAACCTATTCATAACCTATATATGCACCGGGGCATTTAGCACTTATTATTGCTTCAAAAATATATTAGAGGCCAGTCGAGGCACAGAGGCACAAAGTGTGACTATAAAACCGATTGGTTGGGGGTCGATGCCCACCCGAGGAGATGTAATATTTACTTACATTTATATTTCCATTTCTTCGCTCTGGTATCGAGGCTAAGCGCGGCATTGAGTTCTGCCACTCAACACGTAATGCCTCCAGAATTCGGAAGAAAGTTGGGAACGGAGTGTCTTAATACTAGATTCCCTCTGCCTACCCTGCTGTGTGCGGGATACAGCGTGAAGTTGATAAAAAAAAAATAGATTTATAAACAAAGATGCGGAAGACAAGTAAAGACAAATAATAGGAAAAAAACATTTCTTTTATAGTGAAACTTTACATTTGTATTATAAATTGCGGTGTTCCATCTTGGAATCAACGTTTTCCTTCCACCCAGATGTAACACGTCAACGCGGGCTTTTACTTATTCAGGTCGTCCCAAAGCACTCGTTCGAAAACAACCCACTTTGTAGAACTTTGTTCCTTTGTTGCCGGCCTTTGTATTTTTATAATGTAGGATAATAAATACTTTTGATTGGAAAATTTTACTACTGAAATTGTAAAAGCAATATTTTTTGTTAACATTTTACGTTTGAGGAAGAGATTTATTTTTTCACTTTTACTGCGGGAATCTGGTATAAAAAGCTTCCATTCTCCGCTTATACCTGAATTCGAATCATTGCGTGTTGATTTCAATGATGAATGAAATGTTGCGTGATGATTTTTTTTATTTTTAAAGAAATACCACATGGTAGGATGGACTAAGTATATCTAATGTTAAGTCAATTTCTATCAGTTTAATAACTTACCCTATAACGACAATGGTAAAATCGAGTAGATTCCAGCCATTCCGGAGATACGAGCCGGGGTGCATCGCGAAACCGTACGCTATGATCTTCATCACGCACTCTCCAGTAAATATTACCAGAAAAATATATTCTATTTTTTCCTGTAATCAGAATATGGGATATAAGGTTATATAAAAATATTTAACTTATATAAATAAAATGACGTATACATTAAATAAAATATATTTTATTGAGGCCGTCGTGGCGCATCACTTAGCGTCTTTGTTGATAATATAGGTTCTCTCCTGGTTTGTTTAGAGGGACAGTGTTGTTAAGATCCAAAAAAAATGTACAGAATTATTCTTAAAGTATAAATATAAAAACATGTAAAGGATACGTTAAGAATGGATTGATTTATATGAAAGTAAAAAAAAAACGAAAACAATAAATCAATCAGAAATAAAAAAAAACAATTATATCGTATACATTAGATCTTCTTTTATCATTCATATAAAAACTTAATAAAACAACACTGTTCTTCTTCTTTTCTTGCTAACTATATATTAATATACATACATTATATATAAGAAAAATAACAATACATACTAAAACCCAGTTAGTATAATTTGAATCGCTCGCCGGGTAAGGAGTGTAAACAGCAAGGGCGATGCAGTTAGCAAATATCGTTGTCAGGATCATCCACTCGAACGGTCTGTGTACTGAGTTAGGGCATATTGGGGCTGAAACGCTTGGGGCACGTTGAACAGTAATTGAATATGGGTGTAGAGGCAGTTGATATAGTGGAATGTTGTCTGACTTTGATTTTCAATCGAAGATATGATTATGTTGAAATTATATTAATTTAATCGTTATGTTAGACAAACTGCGATATTGAGTTCCACTTCTCAATCTGTTATATCTCGAAAATTGAAACAAACGGAACGCGGAATATAATAGGAAAAAAGCAGAGTAGGCAGACGAAACTTAGTGTTCGAATGCAAGATATTGCTAAAACATATATAAAATATTAAAATTAAATTATTAAAAAAATACATAGAAATTATAAAAATTATAATTTATTTGATTTTATCCTGGTAGCTAATGTAGTTTCCGTGGAGAATTAAAAAACCGAAAATATCAAATTACTTCAAATATTGAAAACTACTGAATAGAAATGAATTAATTTTAATATAGTAATAGCTTAAAAACAGAATTAGACCCACTTTTAACAATTGTATCTATATTGTATAAAACTTTAGCAGTTGGCAGTTATACGTAATTTAACATCTAACTAGTTTGATGATGGAGCCTTAGCCGGACGAATTTAAGCCCATATAATTTATTTGTTTTATATTGTTCTATTCTTGTACTTTTAAATGCACGAGAAAACATATTTTTAGGTTTTTGAACTCTATAATTATTAAAGCATCCATTGCTCCAGTTTAGTTTATTCGTATAAACAATATCCCCAAATAAGGAGAACATGGAAGTACCTGCTCACTAGCTTTCCTCCTCCTCCCCGCAGGAATAAAGAACGCCAGTATAAATTAAACCATCACCCACAACTAAAGGTGTTAATTTGATAAATAATACAAATAAAAGAATGTTTTTTGGTATATATGTATAAAACGTTATCGTCCTTGTATCGGTGGCGTGAACTCCATACCGTGTGGAATGCCAGCCTGCCGTGACTAATCTAATAAGCAGCGTTCTGTATGTTAACATTACCACCAATTTGTTACTCAATTGGGTGTAATACTGAAAAATAAATCAGTTTCAGAGCTCTACAAATTATGTTAACACGATAGGGACGAACGTTTAGTTAATTCATTCATTTTTAATTTAATTCAATTATTTTTTATAGTGGATAGTTCTTTTTTCTTTTTGTTTTTTTTATTGTTTTAAATTTCTGTCAACGCGATGATTGAGGGTCCCGACGATAATGCGGAGTTGTACTCCGCCACTCGAAACGTAATATCTTGAACTGGGCCGGAAGGAGAACAGAGTGTCCTAACACTAGATTCACTCTGCTTACCTTAACTACCTGTGTAATTACTTTACACTTTGTAAAGTTGTAACAAATATTCGGAACTAAAGATTATTATTTATTCTCTCCTTTTTGAACATTTTTTAAGCATTTAGATGCGATATCTTACCTATATTTATATCCCCCTTTTGAGAATAATTCCCTTAAAGATTGCCCCGAATGTGAATCGAACTACCATCGCGTTCACAATAAGACGCTAAAAAATAACAAATTTGTTTACAAATAATATTTCGTCTATATAAAGAGCAATTTAGTCATTTCGCTTTCAATTCGCACTTCCATTGTAAAGTTCGAGGTATTTCCTGAAGGGCAATCACCAAATGTTTGTTCTTTCATTCACTCAGTGCCACTATTTGGCGTCGAGCCAGTTTACTTCAATACACTGTATTTTTTATGTCTTCTTTTAAGATTCATGCTGTCCCGTATATAGCAAGGTAGACTGAGGGAACCTAGTGTTAAGACACTGTTATCGACGTAGTGCCCAATTTTCAAGACATTGCATGTTGTTAATAATGAGCGATAATCGAACCATAACCCTCACGTTTACAGTCACACGCTGTGCCAGTGGGCCACGAAGGCATCTTTTATTTCTTATTCTAGCCTATCTTAATACATCTTTCATATGCGATATCGTAAGCTAAGAGAATCTGCCGTTAAGATATTCTGCTCTCCGTTATTTAAGAGTTTATGTAAATTATAGTTTATAGTGTTAACGATGGCCGTCGTTTCACTAGCGTCTGACTATAAATGCGACAATTGTTCATTCGATCCTCATTTGGGAGAATAAATTGTTTTTATTTCCTCACTCTGGTAACAAAACTAAGCGTGGCGTTGAGTTTCGCCACTCAACACTCAATGTGTCGAAAATTTAACGAAAAATGTACTGTCTTAACAGCAGATTGCTTTTGCGTTCCCTACTTTAAGCGGAGTAACGCGTAAAGCAAAAAAAAAACAAAAGAAATGAATAAGCAGATATAAGGTCTAAGTAAAAATGAGCACTTGTCTCTAAAGGAGTACGTACTTGAATGTCAAAGAAAATAAAGGTCGTTAAACAGAGTGAGTAATGAGCTTTGTAACTTTCTCATTAAACTCCGATGTGTCCTAAATACATAAAATATCGAGAACGAAATGTGTTTTCTTTTTAACTTTAAACTGTACTTTTATAAAAAAAAATATATAGTTTTGTCTTCTATCAAAATATAAATTCATCTTCAATGCAACTTCCCCTTATTACTGCATATTAGGGTGGGCAGAGAGAACCTAGCGTCAACCTTCCTTTAAACAGAAAAAGATAAAGAAATTAAAAATCTTTAAAGTTACTGGCCCAGTTATCCAATTATTTCGCAAAACAAGTTAACCTTTAGAAACATCACAGATCGAATGACAAAGATCAAAAAATTAAAAAGAAAACACTCAACTTTTAAAAGCTCAGCGACATTTCAAGCTCAATATTTTCAAATTCAAAATACATATATTTTCGCAGAGACTGTTTGTTACGAAGTTGGCAATCCGGAAGTATGATTGAGGAGGTTGAATCACGCTTGGCTGGCTGGCATCGCGCCATCGGACCAGGTATTGGACTTTTCAATAACATTTAGATGAATATTGGCTTAATATACATAGAAATGTGTAGTTGTTACTACGAAATATTAATATTTTGCCTAAAAAAATTAAATAGTTTTTTTCTTTTTATTAAGAGACAGGCAACCTTTTATTTAGTTGGTATTTCATTTCAGAAACTTTATGTGGAAATGAATATTTGTACCTTGTGGCAATTAAATAAAGAATTCTTGTAGATTTACACACCATTTTTATACTCATCCCTATCGGGGTAGTCAGGGAGAACAGAGCGCCAAATGCTCTACATATCTCTTTCGCCTCGTCCACTGTCTTCAACTTCTTCATACATACCTGATGCTTTTTACGTGACTTCCTCCAGTATCTCTGATACTGTATTTTCGAAGGTCAACCGAGGCCTCCCTCTACCTCTTTTACAGTTCACCTTTTTTGCTATTCATTCAACACTCATTCTATCCTAGTGTATCTCTTCATTGCGGATTCTGTCATCTAAGCTGACTCCGCATACCCTACGAAGAGATCGCATATTCACGGTATTCATCTTTCTTTAATTCTTCTTCTTAATACGATCGTTCGATCGATCCACCGTCGATACCAATACTGCATTGTGTACAGTCAAACGTGCAACTGTGCTGACTTTTCGCCGTCTCATCAATGCAGCTAAGGCACCATTAACCTTGTTACCGGCAGCAATACAACTTTCTGCATCTATCTCGTATCTTCCATCTCTACTGAACATACTTTCCACCACTTTCATTCCATACCACTACCTACCACGAAATATACTACTTTATTCACTTGTTCCAATGTCTTATCATTTGATCTTGAATTCCGAGCACTACATCATTTGCGCATAGCAGGCAACCTAACCTCTATGTGAAAAATAAGTATAGTTGTAAAAATGCAGAATTATATAATTTTAATTTTGGTATTAATATACTAGCTTAACAAATTATATTTTCAAAAGGATACTTCCATTCAACAATGTCAATACACAATTTTCTAAGTGGATTCTTTAGTGTAAGGCAGAAGAGAGCTCGTTTAGGCCTTTCTTGCTGGACTTTAGGCCCTCTCCGAGGCGGCTTGCGGGGAGGCACTGGCACGGGGATGAGAGGACCTTCTGGCGGGTTGGCTGGTGTTTGTGCGGCTTCTTCACCGCTCTCGGTTGCGTTCATCTTGATCTGAAATTATATTTTTTTTATTGTTGCGTAACTTGAACACTTTCAACAGTATTTTATATAGCTAGAGAATATATTATTGTTCATTTCACGGACATTATACTGGGATCCGTAAGACATTTTTTAGGGAGATCATAACACCTATGTTATAAACTAAACGTCGACCGAAGATTTTACGCGAGGACAATGAGATGTAAAAAAGAGTTAAAATTTCCTGTTTCCGTAGTCAACTTCCCGAATTTCGAGAAATCTCTTAGTGCACCCCCAGTACACCCCCAAACCTATCTATTTGCCAAATTTCAACATTCCTATTACAATAGTTTCTGTATGTTGGGTGTCCTTTACTTGGTTACGGAAGAGTTTAACGTATGTGTATAGATATAATAAGTCTTCCACTTTGAATTTGAATCCATAAGAATAATTCCTCTTAGTTTGACTCGTCAATAACAATAAACTTATTTCAGAAAAACCCTTTTACCCTTTACTGACTTGTATTTATTTGTAACAGAAATAGATTTTGTAATTAGTATACCATGTATCACCGTCGTGGCAGTGTATCTATATGTCGCCGTCGTGGCAGAGTGGGACGGTGTCTGACAATAAACGCGATGATTGTGGGTTTGATCCAGTCGGGTAACTGAACTATATTTCGCCGGTCTTGAAATACAAAGAGATGTGACTTCCGTAAACGCAATGTAACTTTAACTTTTGCGGAAATACACTCAGGAGATCTGAGTACATATATTAAAACTAGAATCTAGTGTTCCTTCTATATCCTGCATTGCTGGAAAAAGTATGAAGTTGTTTTTTCTATACGTGCTCAGTCAAATACAGAAACTTGTGTAAAAAAAATACTTTAATATGTTCAACAATTGCAATCTCACGTTAAAATGTTGTTACAATTAATGAAACATGATTTTAATTCCATTACCTAATTGATAAAGTTATAATTTAATAATAAATTATAGTCACGCTAACAGGACGATGTCACGAAGTTGGCCTAAATTATGTTTTTCTGTAAGGAAATAAATTATAATTGTTTGTTTTCTTAGATTGGGGTAAAAAGAAAAGGCTTTGCGAGTTAAAATTAATACCGACTTAAGGCAGATTTCAGCAATTAAAACAGCGATTTGAGGCCAGTTGTGACAGATGAGTTCGATTTCCATTAGAGGAAATGAAATATTTAATATTTTTGTTTCCTCGCTTTAGCAACGAGACAAAACGCGGCGATGAGATCCCAAAGGCATTTCAGAATTCAGCAGAAAGTGGGAAACAGGATAGCTTAATGGGAATGGAGCGTCTTAACACTAGGTTCCCAGATCCTCTCTGCCTACCCTGCTATGTGCGGGATACAGCGTGAAGCTAAAAGTAAGAAAGAGACAACTTATATTTTTGTCCATAAGTAATTCACTTAAAAAATCATTATTTCATAAGTTAAATTTCCTAACTTTAAAGAGCTCTTCATACAATGAGTTTGTAGAAAAAGTTACTTTATGCTATATTTGTTTAATATTTAGTAAAAGCCGGCTTTATCATACGAAGTGGGTATATAATAGGTTGAATAAAAAACTTTACTATAAGTTTTACTTTCATTTGTTTTTAAAGTATAATAGCTCAGGAAAATTTTAATTTCATTATAAATGGAAATTAAAAGTGCTCTTCTATTAAGGTATGTTTGACAAAGGACAGTAAGAATGTCGACAATTCAGATATACCTTTAAGGAATATCACATTTATTCCCGCATATAGCAGTGCTAAGACACTATTTTACCCACGCACCGCACCATATCCGAGACATTGAGTGTTGAGTGGGGTAACTTAACGCTGCACTATGTTTTGTTACCAGAGCGGAGAAAAAAAAAACATTCAAATGGGTATCAAACCCACCATAATCGCATTTACAGTCAGAAATTGTGCCACTCCGACCAACTATTAAGCGGCTGATCATCGTCTACCAGATCGTTTGTCAGGGAGATTAATGGCGAAACAGAAAAAAGCTATCAGCAGCCTCTGTGTGATAGATTACATTGAATATCAGATAACTATATAAAATTTTATACGTAACCAGGGAAAATTGCCTACGACTCTCCGTCCTCCACCTCTCCATCATTAAATATAATTTAAAATATTTATTTCAAACATGTAATGTACGAACAAAATCTCAAGTGTTTAAAGTTCAATAGCTCATAATTTGATATTAATAGCTGGTTCGCCCTTCGCCGCGCGAGACGTGGCTTGTATCTATCTTATGACGCCTTTATAGATAAATTGGCAGCTCTACGGTGTTATAAACATACTTACATTACGTTACTATTACTATACTAATTCAATTTAAAATTTATTTTGTTAATAATAATATTGAATATTGGCCGTCATGGCGCAGGAGCACAAGGGTGTGACTGTAAACACGTTGATTGTGGACTCGATTTCCACTTGGGTAAAATTAAATATTTAATATTTTCATTTCTTTGGTCTCTGCGGCTCTGGTGAAGAGGCAAAGCGTGCCGTTGAGTTGTCTTAATGTGAACGGAGTGTCTTAATGTTCCCAGGTTCCCTCTGCATACCCTGCTACGTGTATAAAAATAATGTGGAAAATTCCCAAAAAAACCCACATTCTGCCGAATTTTGGAGGCATTGTGTGTGGAGTGACAGAACTCAACGCCGCGCTTGTCCTCGACACCAGAGCAAAGAAATGGAAATATAAATTTAAGTAAATATTTCATTTCCTCGAGTGGGGATCGAACCCACAACCAGTCGGTTTTACAGTCACACTTTGTGCCCCTGCGCCACGACTGATGGAATATTACATTTCAATAAACCCTACATCTATTCTACTATCATGTATCATTCTTAAATATAAGTTTTATTAGAAAAACAGATCCCTACAGATTTAGGCAATGGGATCTTAGGTTATATCATATTAGACCCATAAATGTAGGCATTCCAAGTTTGTTTTTGTTTCTCTTAAATATATGTATGTATGCCTCTGTTTTAGTACCACATTGCATATGTTGTTTTGAGAGGCAACTGTAAAAATACCTGTGACTCTTTTATCTCACTTTACATCTCGCAGAGAAACTCAAATAAATTATTAAATAAATAGAATAACTAAAGAAAATACTAAGTCGAGGTGTTACTACTATTTTCAATAAGGAATTGTTTTGTAATTTGTTCCCTTCAAATCGAAGGCCAAAGTGGTAAATGATATAAAGTAAAACAAATAAATCAGTTACCTATCTGGAAGAGAAACATAACAAATTATATTTCAAAGTGACAAGGGCAGCGTTGTATGTATTAGAGTGCGTACACATTAAGCGTTTTAAAGCGAGCGCTTTGGCAACGCGCGTTTTTGGAATAAAGAAGTTTGAGCAAAATTTTCAAAAAGCTGAACTTAAAGGCGGCCACGATACATTGGCCGTACTATCTAAGAAAGTGTACATTTGATCACGTGCTTTCGTGAAGGGTGGCGGTGGATTCATTATTAATTAAAATTAAGAACGGGCACGATACAGATTTATTTATCGATGAAATCCAAAAGCATAAAATATCAGTTAAATTCACTTTTGTAACCAACCAACATTCCATCCTTTAGTCTATCTCGTAATATTTAACGCACCCAAAATTGTCTTTGACTCTGTTTCACATACAAGTAATCACTAGTAATTAACCTATTCAGTTTTTTTTAATACATAGTTATTTTAATATCAGCAAAATTGAACTTTTGCAGCTATGGGCGGAATTCTAAAAGGAGATGTTCCAGG
The DNA here is from genome assembly GCA_013421005.1 of Heliconius erato x Heliconius himera. Classification (NCBI taxonomy): domain Eukaryota; kingdom Metazoa; phylum Arthropoda; class Insecta; order Lepidoptera; family Nymphalidae; genus Heliconius; species Heliconius erato x Heliconius himera. The sequence goes on along the minus strand of JAATLQ010031241.1, from coordinate 71,492 downwards.
CGAATGGCGAGGTGCAGTCAACTTGTCTTTGTATAAAGGTAATAGTTCACTGATAGACTGTGCAAGCAATAGGGCTATTAGTTTGATTAGCTTGGCTTGTGAAGTTAATGCTTAAATATCAAATAAATAAACCGAAATAATTTAATAAAGGGATAACTAAAAGGCTGAAGGACCAGATCTTTTCCTTTTGTGAGTGGACCCTTACTAAATTCTTAAAGTATTTTTATAGAGAACACTCAGCCTGTATGTGAGTCGCCTTGGCTTAATATCTAATCGGATTTTATACACAAACATCTCTTTGTTCGTCTCATTTACTTCACGACTCTTACATATATGTAATCTTTAGAATATCAATAATTACATTTTACGGTAGACTTTTTCTAGTATTTGTAATCCATACCTATATTATAAATTCGAAAGTAACTCTGTCTGTCTGTCTGTCTGTCTGTCTGTCTGTTACGCAATCAGGGCCAAACCGCTAATTCAATTGTGATAAAATACTCATATAGAGATACTTTAGGGTCTTCGGATGAACATAGGTTACTTTTTTTTCTCATATTTGTAATATTATACTATGATATTAAAATACGTTTCAATTTGACATGTAATTTATTCTGCCATATTAATAACAACCGTTGCTAAGCAACCGTTGCTAGGCAACAAGGAATTGTGTCGTCTTAAGAAAATGGCGCCCAAAATGAGCTTCCTGAACGCTTACATGGGTGCGCTGACTCACCTTTATGAGACATATAAAAACTATGCTTTACAAAAATATTGTCTTTTAAAAAATCTAATAAAAATTCCACGATGATGAATGTTTATCTCTCTATACAGTAACCAATTTAATAGATTTAATTATTTTTTTTGGATTATTGTTAATGTATTTTCTATAATTTCGTATTCAATTCTTATCAAAATAAATATAATAGTCAAATTTAGCATTTCACCTATCTTAAAATTATATTTTACTGTACATCACTCTAATAAATACTGAAGGAGATATCACTGATTCAAAATGAGTTAGCGACAGATATGTTGACGCTTTTGTGATTTTTTATACATTTTCGATCTACTGTTAATTTTT
>JAATLQ010031241.1:60091-70398 GCA_013421005.1 Heliconius erato x Heliconius himera | reverse complement strand
ATAGATTTAATTATTTTTTTTGGATTATTGTTAATGTATTTTCTATAATTTCGTATTCAATTCTTATCAAAATAAATATAATAGTCAAATTTAGCATTTCACCTATCTTAAAATTATATTTTACTGTACATCACTCTAATAAATACTGAAGGAGATATCACTGATTCAAAATGAGTTAGCGACAGATATGTTGACGCTTTTGTGATTTTTTATACATTTTCGATCTACTGTTAATTTTTATGTGGTTATTTTCTGTTTATTATTAATTTATATTTGTCTTTGGTTCTTCGCTTATTCGAGTAGGAGATTAGTTAGATTTTCATTAATTTCTTGGTGTGGTGTAAGTTTCGGCCCTGCGCGGCATTGGCATAATATTATTTAAGTATTAAGGAAAGAATTGTTGGTTATTTCAGTTAGGTTATCTATACCGTTGTTATACATTTAATAAATCGTAGTTTTAGTTTTTTGAGATTTTATTTGAGCAATATGAGCAATGTGCTAACAAAAATTATCGATTTTAATGTAGAAAGGAGTTTAGTTATTTCATATAGTATCTATGTACGAGCACAAGGAAAACGCGTAAAAAGATTTTTCCCGGGTTATTCAGTAAAATCGATCACAGAAAGTCCAATAAAAATCAGTTCAGTTGTTCTGGACATTAGCTGGGGGAATTAGAAAGACAGATAGACAGAGACAAAAAATATAAAAATATTTTTTATTGTTTTTGAGTATTATGTAAGTAACCACATGCACTTGCAAAAATATAGCACAACACATTTCATTTTAATAATATTTTACTTTGGTTACGTTTACTTATTATTTTTGTTCATTTAAATTAGTTACTTTTCTACTTATTATTCTTTTTCGGATTATTATGATCATTTAAGCTTATATTTTCTTATCAATCTTTTTAAAAACTGAAAACAATTTCATAAATATATTTAATAAGCATTCGTATAGTTCAAGCGGGCGAAGCCGCGTCCGGGTCCGCTAGTTTAACATATAACATAGTTTAGGTAAATATGGATGCATACAATGACGTTTCACGACACGTCCGGGCGCTTGGGCACGTGTGAATTTACGGCTTAAAGAACAATTGTAATATTGTAATAGTCTACAGAATGGAGAAGTCTAATAGGTTAGAGACGTATAGGGAGACCTCACGCGAAATAGCAGGACGATATAATTATGGTAGCTGGCTCAAACTGGATTCAAATCACCCGGGACATACAGTCATGGTTTCTATTGGAGGAGGCCTTTAAAAAGAAGAATGGTTCTTGCAGATGAATATATTCTCCTAATATATATGCATATGTACATACACATAGATATTTATCTCTCATATTAATATTAAAAGTATACAAGAATAAGTAACATTATGTGCATTAGAATTAAAAATAAAAATTTTGTTATTATAGATTAGAAATATAAACTGTATATAAGTGTACTTATAATGTATGCAAGAAAAAAGTCCTTAGGCACATGCCTGGTGTGACCTTATCGTAATGACAGTACAATTTAAATATTTTCCCTAGTTTAGAAAGGCACCAAAAGTGCTCAACAGAACAAAAAACTACTAAAGAAATTTATGATTTCTTTTGTGCTACAAATGTGACTTAAATTTTTCTTGTCATCTTTTTTATTACAAGCGATTAATCACGTCTTTCATATTTCTATTATGTCTGTTATAAGGGTTTTAGTGATACTTACTTAATATATAAATTATAGTCCTTTTTCCTAATTATATATTTTTTTGTCTAAACTTAGTGACCATTTCATTATTTATTTCAGAGCCATCATTTGTTAAGCGACTGCGCGGAAAGCGAAAGTGCGGCGTTAAGTTACACTTAATTGGAAGAACGTAATATACATATAAAAATATCCGAATGGAATTCGGAACTTGTTGCAATTTTTGCATACACACATCTATGGCCAACACGTTGTCAATTCATTTATTTTGTTTTAGCTACAGTAGAGTAGGCAGACGGAACCTAGTATTAAGACACGCTGTTCCCCATTTTGCGTCCAATTTTCAAGACATTGCGTGTTGTGTGGCAAAACCGCGCTTTTTTCTGTTACTGGAGCAAGGAAATGAAAATAATTTATTACTCCGAGTGGTAATCAAACCCACAACCGTCGCGTTTACAGTACAACGCTTTGCCGCTGCTCTACGACGACTTCTTTATTTTTATATTTTGGTAGTGGTACTGATGAGTTGTGACCCCCTTGAGACTTTAGTGTACATCTCCACTTTATTTATTAAATTAAAAATATTTTGAATATTTTTTATTTCCTACAATATAGTACGACTGATCAAAAATGTTATTTCAATAACAGCATTCTAGTGAACTCTTACTATATACAAGATTAATGGATATGGATATTAAATTGACGATATTCAACCAAAATGGCATAAGACAAAAAGTTTACAATTATATACGATGTCCAGGATCTATTGAAATATGTTTAGCTCACTTTTAAATATTGTTTCTCTAGACATGTCTAGATAATTTCTTGATAACTTCTGATCGGCGGTTCTAAAAGTTTTATCTAACAAAGCAAACAAAATGTTTTATTCTAATATATGTTTATTTTATACTAGAGGGCGCGCGCGGCTTCGCCCGCTTATTAGGAGTGAGTTCTAAAAAAACACAAAACGCGTGGTCAAAATATTTTTAACAGTTTGAATTTAAATTTTTATAAAAATCGGTGGCAATTTAAAGATTTTTCCATATAAACTTTCAACCTCTTATTTGAACACTTAGGGGGTGAATTCTTAAAAACCATGAAACACGTGTTCAATAAATTATTTTTAAGAGTCTGAATTTCAAATTTTATAAAAATCGGTACAGTTTAAAAAAAAAACCATACAAACTTTCAACCCCTATTTCATCCCTTTAGGGTTAAAATTTTTCAAATTCCCTTCTTAGTGGATGTCCAGAATATGAAAATAAACATCTGCCCAAATTTCACGTTTCTACCATCAGCGGTTACGGCTCTGCGTGCGTCTTACCTCAGTCAGTCAGCACAAGTCCTTTTATATATATAGATAGATTAATTATGAATGTTTTCTTTTATTAATTACGACCTACATACTGAATCTATAATACTCACTTGAATAAGAAAGTCTACTAAGAAGTCGTCACGACCTTCAGCCATTAATTACTAACTTATGTAAAACATTAACATTTTTTTTTAGCTTCACGCTGTATCCCGCACACAGCAGGGTAGGCAACCTAGTGTTAAGACACTCCGTTCCACCGAACTCTGGAGGCATTGCGTGTTGAGTGGCAGAACTCAACGGCGCGCTTAGCCTCGACACCAAAGCGAAGAAATGGAAATATACATTTAAGTAAATATTTCATCTCCTCGAGCGGCGATCGAACCCACAACCAGTCGGTTTTAAAGTCACACTTCGTGCCACACTGCTTGACATTTAATAATATTTGAAATTTTAAAGTTAAGTCACTTTGCCGCCGTCTGTCTGAATTTTGTATTCGATATTGTATTTTATGATATTCACCACTTATACTCTCGGAGTGTCTGACACAACGTGGATACTTTAACGAGGTTAAAAGGTACTCATATTATAATATGTATATTGAGAATATTATATATATATCTTAAAAATCAATTTTAAGCATCATTATAGAACAAGAGGCTAGTCGTAGAATGCAGGAAGGCAGGCGCCGGACCACAAGCGTGTAACTGAGACTGTAAACGCGACAGGTTGTGGGTTCGATTCTCACTCGAAGAAATTAAATATTTAATATTTTAATATCCTCGCCCTGGTAACGAGGCAAAGTGCAGCGTTAAGTTCCGCCGCTCAACAAGCAATGCCTCCAGCATTCGACGGAAAGTAGGTGTGAAGTAAGGAACTACTAATGCTTATTATAAATGAAACTTTCCAGTAATATAGCTTATATGTCAGAATAACGCATATACTAGTTAAAGATTATATAAAAGAGAAAGACTTTCTTATGCAAATGTAAAGAGGTTCTTTCTGCCTACCCTGCTACGTGCGTAAAGCTCTGCAAGCCCCTCCACGAAACTAAAAAAATATCACAATAAGTTTAAGCGGGCGAAGCCGTGGGCGGTCGCTAGTATTGACATAAATAGATTATTTATAATAACATAAGTATATTTTGAAACTAAATCCATACAGCAACAAATGTTAGCGTTCCTTTAACAAATAGCTGTATTAATCAACACCAAAATGACTAAACGCTGGCGGAACACGCCATTAGTCCCACAGCTCCTATCAATCATGGGATGTGACTAATATTTGGGTATTGGGGCAACAGAACACGAGTATTATGTATGAAAGAAATTGCTAAACTTAAATATAGCGAAAAGATTTTTATTAGAGTTTCTTCTCCATTTCTTGTGAGTAATATTTAATTTAATTGTATTATTTGTATGTTTGGGCCACAAACTGGTAATTGGTAATACATAGGTAGGAAAAGTAAAAATATTTTTTTGAGGTTCACAAAGTATCTCACGGGGTAGGTAGAGGGAACCTAGTGAGACACTGTTCCCCACGCATAGCTCAATTATCTATACACTGCCTATTGGGTGATGAAACTCAACGCCGCGCAATGTCTACTTGCCAAAGCGAGAAACTATAATAATAAATTTCGAGTTAGTTGAATCCACAATAGTCAATTTCATACCGTCACCAACGCTTGAGTGCATTAAAGTGACAATGTATAATATCCATTTAGTCAAAGATCCATTTACGCAGAAGGTTCGCTGAACAGTGGTTTTGGCTTCAAATTTAATCAGTAAATGCAGTAAGAAGCAAATTTGTACTATTGTATTAAAGCTGTATTTTCTTATATAATAACCTTTTATCATTAATATGTGTTTATATTTATGTACATAATAAATAATGTATAAGCTACCATTATATCTTATACTTGATGTGTGTGAGATGTTGATGTCATTCTATTTATATAGAATAAGCCAATAATCTAAATAACTTAATAGTAAAAGTTACTAATACCATGTCTCTACTTCTCATTGAATACTACGATGTTAACACTTATTAAGTGGGGAATGGAGTGTCCTAATACTAGGTTCCCTCTACCTATCCTGCGGTGTGCGGGATACAGCGTGCTAAAAGCTAAGTCCCACTTATACAACTTTTTACTGTTAAATTACCAATTTGTGTTTACCACTATGGATTTTCCATTCAGAAGGAAATGGTGTGATTTATACCTAGGCTCTTTGTTTAACGAATATTTTTTTAGCTTCACGCTGTATCCCGCAGATAGCGGGGTAGGCAGAGGAAACCAGGGAAGCTAATGTTAAAACATTCCTGTTTTATCACTAGATTCCCAGGTTTCCTTTTCCCAACAAATTCTAGAGGCAATGCTTGTAGAGAGGCAACACTCAACGCCGCTCTTTGCCTTAAAGAAATGAAAAACAATAAATATTTAATTCCCTTAGTGGAATCGATCATACAACTTGTCGCATACTGGTATAGAGCAAGTTGACAGGAGCACAAGGCCTTTGCGCCACGATTGACTTCAAACTACACATATATAATATATATATATATATATATTAGAAAGACCAGAATGATAATGAACAGGGCCTGCTGTAATTTACATTTTACTTTTCAAACAAAAATATAAACATATGTATGTCCTTTTATATTATGTAATCATCATAAGCAATTTTAATTTTTTTCCCGTTTAGCAGGTGGGCAGAGAAGCGAGAGATGAGACGGAGACGGAGACGAGTGGCGGAACTTATCGCCATTTGCATACAAACAATCAATCATATATTATAATGTCCTCTCATACATAATTAAATAATAATTTCTTCACTGTCTATTCCTGACGTTGCTAAATTGGGCGGGTCAGCTATTTCTGAAACTTTAATCACCCGTCGCGTGTTAAGGGCTCATTTGCATGCCACATTTACGCGTTATGGGAGCGCATTTAGTGTAAGTAGTGTTTGTAAGCGTGGAAGGGATAATATCTATGTTGTGAATGGGTTTTGTATTTTCGTTGTATTTTGAGTTTTATGATAGTTGTTAAAATTTAATTTAAAATTTAATTTTATACGGCCGCTTGAAATATTCGAATATTTATTTAAGTATATTTGGGTCAAAAAAACCGGCCAGGCGCCAGTCGGACTCGCCCACCGAGGGTTCTGTACCAATTTCTGTATTGTGATTGGGAAATATTATATACACAGGGTAGAAGTGTCAGCACCACTTTAAATGAAACCACAGTTTTAACTACTCTATATAAGCCAAATACAATTTTAAAAAATCCTACGTCTAAACTGTTGAAGTATCTTGATTAATTTCTTTAGGTATGGGTTTAAAATATTTGACCCTATATGCAGTTCCCGTAAAAGGAGCGCTGACACTTCCACTCTGTATAGAACATAACATTCTTTATTGTACAACAGGAAAACCAACACATAGTCATAAATTGTTTGACTGTTATGGGTGATGAATAATAAAATGAACGGATTTGATAGAGAAGGATATTGTGTTGTATAGAAGGAAGAAGAATAGCAAGAAATTAAAAAAAAAAAAATTAAAATGAAATTAGCTTCACGCTGTATCCCGCACACAGCAGGGTAGGCAGAGGGAACCTAGTGTTAAGACACTCTGTTCCCCACTTTCTGCCGAATTCTGGAGGCATTGCGTGTTGAGTGAAATTTTAAGAGTTAAACTAATCTTAACGTGAATCATGTGATTCACATAAAAACCTAAATCGTTCTTTAAGATAGGAAGGGGAATGCGTGGAAAAGAGAACATGATACAATAGACAAAGAACATGAGTATTCCGGCGAAGTCGAATTGGGAGCTACTTGAGTTTTTTACGAAATTCGGATACGTGGTCGTACTTGCGAAGTAGAAATAGGAACCTTATACAAATATTTTGAAAACGCTCAAGCTTTATTTAATTGCTCCTCTTTTAAGTCAAGATAACAATAATCAGCATAATTAAGAATTGGTAGTAGATAACAAGTAATTTAAAATGAAAATTAATTAAATTATTACTCCGCTTGACCTATTTTTCATGTATTCGGCTGAATGCGGTTAAGTCCACGTCACGTAAAAATATATACGGATAGTGATGAATGATGCAATGTCACCTTTTGGCGGGAAACATGTGCCGCTTCTTCATAAACGTCACTTTTGATTTATGATAATATTACATTCAATTATTTTATTTTATGTAATAAATATTTATAACACGCTTTTGTTAGGTGAACTTGTCCTCTCTATTTATTTATGAAAAAATAATATTAAATAAAATTTTAAACTTTTAAAAATTTATAAATTTAAGAATACTTTTTTTGGCTATCTTTTAATAACATTAATTTGGCGTAAGGTTAAACTAAGAATCTTTATTATGAATTTATTTTCTAACTCCAAGCTGCATCCCGCACATAGCAAGGTAAGGTAGAGGAACTTGGAAACCTAATATTAACACCCAATTGTCGTGATGACACCTTCGTTGCCTACTTTCCGTCGAATTCTGGTGGCATTGAGTGTTGGACTCCACGACGCTCTTTGTATTTAAATTAAAAATATTAAATATATAATTCTCCCGAGTGAAAATCGAACCCATTACAATTGCATTCGTGTGCTCTTGCACCGCGACGGCCACTATTTACTTATTTAGATAGATATTTAGACATCGATTTGGTCAAATTCAATTCTGCCGGAAAATGGCCCGAATGGCCGAAATCCGTGGTGCGTGGTCAGTAGTGTGGTGTTAAATTTCGTATTAAGATAAAAATTATATAATTGTATATAATAGAGACGGATCTAGCCCTAGAAAAAGGTCAAGAACGAGCATGAACAGTTATTGTTTGCTCGTACTTCTCCAGAAATTTCTTCTTCACCAACTAATAGTTTTTCGACAGGAATCAACAAAGTAGAAACATAGAAAAGTGAGTCATCACTGCACTATTTGATTCATTCATTTCATTTTGTAAACATTTACATTGTATAGTGAGTTGCTATAACAGCATAAAACATAATTACTAGGTTTATTTCATTATATCCTTTTTGTATAATTTTAACAGTTTATCATTTTATTTCTTTAATGTTTTGCCCAATGTAGAGTAAAAATCTAAAAAGTATATTAAATTCTAGCATAGCGGGGTAGGCAAAGGTAACCTAGTGTCAGAACATTTCGTTACCCACGCACTACCTAATATACGAGATATTGTGTGCTGAATAGTTCCTGCTATGCCTCAAGGTCTTTTTCTCTACCAAAACAAACAAATAAAAATAATTTAAATATAATATGATCTCGCATATAGCAGGGTAGGCAGAGAGAATCTAATGTTAAGAGCCAAGACACTCCATTTCGCTCTTTGTGCCCCAATTAAAAAAAATGTAGAACAAATTTCATGCAAATGAAGTCACCGATCGAAATTAGTTCATTTCAATATAATGACTGAATGAACGGATATACTCAAATACGCCCACATAGTTCCGCGGGATTCCGACATTCCGTGTCCGCGTTACATTCATTGTTTGTTTTGGCAATACAAATTGCGATATTAATAAAACAAACCTAATTTTTCCCACTGTGAAGTATGTGGTTGGGATTCTGTTTGACGTAGTGGGATCGAATTTTATTTTTTTTACAAGCTTGTATTTAATTTGCCTTGAGGATTATTCACTCTATTTCATATTAATTAATCAATATTGAAGTTTATCCAAAATGACCGCAGAAACGAAAAAGTGGGTTACAAGTTTTCTCACAACCCACCAATTTTAAGCAATTTCATTATATATGGGTATATAAGAAAATTGCTTAAAATTACTTATTAAGAAAACATAAAAAATTAAACGGAGCGAGATTTGTATGTTTTCTTAATAAGTATTTTTCTTTCCTGGTCCCTAAGTGTGGAATAACACTTTAAAAATGTTAAAAGGGCTTAAAATTAAATCAAAAATCAGTTTACGCTATATCCCGCACACTGCTGCGTGACGTCTTAACACTAGGTTGGGTGTGTATCCAGCACACAGCAGGTCAGGCAGAGGGAACCTAGTGTTAAGACACTCTGTTCCCCACTTTCCGCCGAATTCTGGAAACATTGCTTGTTAAGTGGCGGAATTCAACTCCGCCCTTTGTCTCGACAGCAGAGCGAAAATATGAAAATAAAAAAAAAAAAAAATTATATTACCGCAATTATTGGCTATCGAACCCACAACTAGTCGCGTTTACAGTCACACTTTGCCCTTCTGCGTCACAACTGGCCTCTGCGTCACGACTGACCTCTGCGCCATGACTGGCCTCTATTTTACTTATATTCAAAAATAATTTCGACAATTGAATATTGGATTATAATTATTAATAAATAAATGGCATGCCGCAGCGGCACTGCGTCTAACTGTAACCGCGACAGCTGTGGCCTTGATTCCCACTCGGGGAATGAATTAGGGAGAAATCACACTATAGTGCCGGTCACAGTTCGTTCTCGGTCCGATCTCATATATGCGTGATTGGACCGGAACAATATTATGAATGCTATAATAAGAATATTTTAACAGATCGAAAACATCGCTATTGACGCAAGAAAAAGCACGGTGTTGAGATCCGGCATTAAATACTTATTTTATCAAAAATGGTGTGGAAAGCAGGGCAAGAGGTGTCTTAACGCTAGACAACTCCTTATATGCAAGTTACAACATGAAGTTAAAAAAATATATAATACATGTCGTTATAGGTTCCAAAACGGAAGACCGAATTTTATTTCTAAATCTATAAAAAAATTAATGTCAAATGCCTTCTGCAAAGATTTCGAAATGCATAAAGATATATTGTTTTTCCCTTATCTTGTACCTTATACTTGAAAAAAACCTATATAACCTATGCTCAAGTTCAACGTGATGCGGTCGTCGTGGTATCTCCAATTCCTATTGGAGGGAATGAATTATTTTTATTTCCTCGCTGTGGTAACAAGACAAAGCGCGGCTTTGAGTTCTGCCACTTAACACGCAATGCTCGTTTGTATCTAGAAATATATTCCAAATGTCTTTGACCTTAGCTTTAAATTGATCTATATATATCAAAAAAATAAAAAAAAAATTAGCTTCACGCTATATCCCGCACACAGCAGGGTAGGCAGAGGGAACCTAGTGTTAAGACACTCCGTTCCCCACTTTCTGCCGAATTCTGGAGGCATTGCGTGTTGAGTGGCAGAACTCAACGCCGCGCTTAACCTCGACACCAGAGCGAAGAAATGGAAATATAAATTTAAGTAAATATTTCATCTCCTCGAGTGGGGATCGAACCCACAACCAGTCGGTTTTGCAG